>OMNW01003730.1:3652-31077 GCA_900303245.1 Selene dorsalis
ATGAAGAGGGGGAGGGGGTGGAGGAGAAGGAGGAGGAGGAAGAGGGAAAGAGGGAGGGATGGAGGGGGAGACGTCACAAAGGCTGGTCTGATGCTGTGTCAGTTATAAAACCTGCCTAGACAAATACAAGCCAGGTCTGCTGCACAGACCCAGAGCACACCTTACATGCTTGGATAAGTAGAGTACACTAGGCTGACCACAGGAACAATCACTGGATAAAGGGAGGTTTTATTTTGAAGAACAGAAGCAGAGTGTTTACAAGGATTACAGAGTTGCTATCTTTTTTTTTAAATTCAGCCTTCGAAACAAGCCTAATCAACCTTAAGCGTGATCAAACAGGATTTTGGGCCTTTTCTCTTTATGTCAAGGGAAAATAAACCTTCTTACAAACTGTACTTTGATCAGATTTCTGTCTGCCATCAGTCATGCTTTCAGCTGATTGTGATATTAAATGTCATAGACAGTATGGTTTAACTGACACCACACATGGATATTTGATCTTCCTCTGGAGAATAAAGAAACTGATTTTTACAGTTCCTCATATGATGTTAGGTTACTTTCTTTTCATCACACATGAATACCAGCAGGGCAAGTAAGTACAGGCGCCATTAAGAAAATGCAGCAGCAACAACAACAACAACAACAAAAAGTATATATATACTGGGGATATTCAATGCAAACTCTATGCAAGTCTGCCCTGGGACAAACTAGTGGGAAAGGAATAAGAAAGTTGCCAAGTGTGAGCGGCCAGCAGGATGAGGTAATTACGTAGGCTGGGTAGAGGAGAAGGGGGAGGGGAGACCTGTTGCAAATCAGCGTCTCCAGACTAAACAAAAGAATCCAGGGCTGCGTGGTTCTTTGTATGCAATTCAAAAGTTTCTACACGCAAACTGCGACTTCGCCATTAACTCCAGTCCCTCCGAAACACCACTCTTCAACAGAGTGGCCAGAAAAAGTGTTTTAAGCCCACGAAGACACTGGTTTTTGTAAGTTTATACAACTTGTAAGGCTTTTCTATTGTGTGTGTGTGTGCGCGCTGCACCACGAGGTCCCTGAATGTAACAAGGCAACAGCAACTTCCCACAATGAGGTCAGGATGATCATTAGCCTACATTCGGATTTAGATGCTCTTTAAAGGTGCTTAAGGTGTCTCAGTTCGTGGTAGACGGTGAAAAAAGATGCAACATGTCGATTTTTAAACCCTGCACGTTGTTACAGATGTAACATTTCAAACTCTCCAACTCACAATAGTCGGCCAACTTTTACTTGTTTCGTCGCCTTTCTCAAACTTCGACACAAATGTAGCCTTCGTCATTTGAACCAGCTTCGTTTCAAACCCGGAGGAAAACGTCGTTTGAATCGATTTTAGACGGTTTGACGTGAGGTTTAAAGTTAGCCTAATTACACCGTGACAAGAAAAACAACACACATGGCCACACGGTTGTGTGTTTATGGTGGCAAAACTTGAATAAACCCCCCCTCACCTACACCACTGAAGTAAAATAACAAATGATAGTCAAAGCTAGCTATATCGACTTTTGACATCGCGCCAGCACATGGCAGAAAAAGCCCCCTGTCATGTCTGGAAAGGAAACAATAGACTGCATGGTTTGCATATGAGGGAAATCGCTCTGATAATCGCCGTATACGATGTCTCTGTTTAAACAAATTCATTTTGACACAATTTCAATCTCGAGCATCCAACCTACCTTTTTTCGTCTTCATCTCCGCCGGAAAATGCCCACTTTTCCCTCGTCAAGCAGAGAGGAAAATTGCCTGGTGTGTAAGTGCAGTGTTTTTCTTCTTTCCTCCAGATATCCCCAGTGTGTATCCGAATATTCGAAAAATCCTTATTCATCAAAAGTCGTTTCTTTTCTCCTTTTCTTGCTTTTTCTTTCCTCTCTCGTCCTTGTTTGGAGTCTTGAAGGGGTGAAGGGAGGGGGGGTTACCTGAGATCTCTGCGTCCCTTCGACTCAAAGCCCTTTTCTCATTGACTGTGTGTTTGATCCTGAAACTGGGTGACAGCTATCTTTGACAGCTGCGTGACTCAACGCACAGAGATCCTCCCACCACAGAGGGCAGAGGAAAAATCTCTGACATCAGCATGGCTTGTTCCACTGACATGGATCCAGTCTCGCTAAGCTTTATCTGCTGCAGACCACCACCACCACCACCCCTCCTCTCCACCTTCCTTTATAACAAAACCAAACAAACGCCAATATTTAGTAGCTATACTGAAGAATGATCCGCAGAGAGGCGTAGCTTTGAGCGGGCAAGTCAGAATGACAACAACAACAACAACAGGCTGGTGGCGAGCATTGCGGACCTCGTGGTAACACATTCTCCACAAACAACCATAGTGAGAAATCACAATACAACATACTATACGTAATTTTTTTATTTTTTTTTGGAGATTTGGACTTGTAGTCTGTGGTATGTAAAAATAAGATAGCTGATTGATTACCTCTTTTGACTTGACTTTCGTGTTGCATCGTGTACGATTGTGTGACATTTAATTGCCCTGTTTTATAATGCTCCAACATAATGTGTACTTTATTATTATTTAGTACGGTAACCTCTATGAACCTATTGTGTTTTCTAAAAATCATACCGCATTACTACACTATTGTCCTACAACAAGGGACCCGTATTATGGTGATACATGCAAATGCTGTTTATACTAGTGCACCATTTCCCCCCTCCCACGTTGTCAAATCAGTGGCTTATTCGGTCTTAGACCGAGTCATGTTTTTGTTGTGCTATTTGTGTCATTTCCTTTTCAGTGTCACCACTATCTAAAGGACTAATGCTCTCTTTTTTTTTGAACGAGGATTTTTTTTTTAATACAGCATACACTTTGGTGCAACAGTGTAAATGTTACTACGAGCCTATCTTGCACCAGCTGGAGGTTAGTGCACCAGTTCAGGTTACTGAAGACAACAGTGGGATGAAGGAAGCGATCAATGCCTTCATTTGTATGCCGTGCACAACCTTGCGACAGCTGCTGTAGCAACGTCTTTTTTTTCTTTCTTGAATGCATTTGTTCCAGACAGGCGTTTGTTTCCCTGTCTGAAGCTAAATGTCGCCTCCGTGTGTGTACACGTGGTACTGTACGTGAAGGCAACATATACATAAACATGAGGTCGGAGGTTTCCCCCTGGTGGTTGATACGTTGGAATGTGACAGACAAGGAACGACAATTTGTAACCACTCATTGTTTTTTGTTTTGTTTTTTTATTTATTTATTTTTTATTGAGCATCAACAACAGGATACATAGTCACATTGCTCACGACCACTCTTTGTTTTTAACCTTTGATCTGATGCTGATCTAACCTTGACCTCCTTTCAGGATATATATTTATTTTTTCATAATATTTACATCCATGTAGTTAATTCATAAATTATCACAGGAATAGGCTGTTGTCTACAAACATAACCCACGTCATAGGTTATACTATTGTCCATGCGAAGAGTGACAAAACCATCATATATTCAAATGGGCAGTCCACCATATAAAGTCAGTGTAGAGGAGCATATGTCATGGCTTTCCATCATGAGTGTGCAGCTGCAGTTGTAACAGACTCCTCTGTGGTAATGTCTATCTTGAGCGCTCACATTCTTCGCAAAGACAAGTAGTACTGTGACTGTTTCACGCCGGACAAGCTGACACGGTCACACAATGTGTTAAAAATAGCGATAGTGACAAGTCAGGAATGCAACAGTAGCAGCTGGCTAAGTTAATATCAGTCAGTTCCGTTTTTATACAGCTTACTATATAGACTGTTACATAATAATGATAATAGTAATAATATCAACAATAATAACAATAACAAGTAGCCCATTTCTTGTGCTTATTGTAAAGGTGTTGTTTTTATTGTTTGTTTGTTTTTTAAACTGAAGGTATTTTGAAATACCCCCAAATTCACACATTCATAAAGTTCAGTTAAACCGCTTTGAGGTATTATTTGATGTTAAAACATATTAGTCTTTGTTGTGTTACCATTTGATACGTTATGACTTAGCTAGGATTTGGCCGTGACAAATCAAATCCTTATATTTTAATGACTTGCAGGCAAACTGCGCAAAAAGTCAGGAGGTGGAAAAGGGAGAGATACATCAAGTCGTCTACAGATAGTAAGAACATTACCGGGAAAATCGAGACTTAGCTTTCAAAATAAAACAGACAGCTGCGTGCCACTCCTTCCAGTTGTCACCTTTATTTTCTCATCCAAGAGATTTCTGTAAACCTGAACACATAATCAGAATATCTACATGGCTCTGATTTTGTTCTACTGTTTAGATCCAAAATTGCAAAAAATTCCAGTTATTGAAAAATGGCCCTTAATTTCTCATACTGATATTGAAACAGCAAGCTGGAATAGAATAGAAACAAAATGTGACCATTTGGCTTTTTTCATGTCAGTTACCAGACCTGAGTTGCTTATTTGGATGATTTTTTGTTATAATAACCATAAAAAGAAATAAAACAACATCTTTGAGAATAGCTTGCATTGGTAGGCTAACTGGTATTGATCAGGCAGTGAACTCTAAACCTCAAACTTTCCAATTTAAATCTCATATTTGCAACTGCTTTGAATTTTCACTTTTATTTAAAGTGTTGTTATTGATCAGTGAAACAAAGCCACATGTAGCGTTCTGTGGGGCTTGACAGCATAGACTTACATGATCCAAATCCCAATGTTATTTTCACAGACTCAACTGGAACTGATCAAAAACAGAATTTTTCAGTAAATATTCTTCAACAGAATTTTATTTTGAAAGCACTTAAACGGAAATTTAGGCTTCGTCCAATGTGACTTGACCTGTTGAAACAGGCAGAGTCCTGTTACAGTTTCAAGTCTAAAATTAGGGAGGCACCCCAACAGCAAATGACGCACGAAGGCTAAACTGGACAGTCTACTCGTCTCTGTGTCAATGGTAAGGACCATGGAGACCTTCCCCACAACTTTGCTGTTGTTGATGACATCCAGGGTATTTTTAGCTGTTGTTGTCATATTCCCGTAGCAGCCCGGCTGCGGCGTTCAGTATAAAGGACTCTTTCAAAATGCAGCTGTACAACAGTGTGCTGACACACTACCCGAGGTCGTCGCGCAAAGTTACAATAACTTTATCGACCGGATCCCAGCGACTGAACGGGACAGCGTCAAGTTCCCCTGAGCCCGACAAACCGAGATTCACCCAACCAGACCCAACTTCAACGACCAACGGAGATCCGGCGAGAGAGCCTCCTCCTTCCGCAAACATGCCTGCCTTTTCTTGTTACGAAGCTTCATCTATGAGGCCAATTTACTTCACATCCACCGCTGAGATATTAATCCGCAGACCGGATGGAGTGGAGAGGTCTGTGCCGGTCCATATCGTGAGAGAGTCCAAATCCAAACCACCCTCTCCTAACTCCCATAATGGAGAAAGCATCCTCTCTAATGACTGTGACTCTGATCTGATAGTTGACTTCATAGATCAGCTGAGGAATGGGACAGATGAGCTTTTCCCTGACTGTCCAGAGCTGGTTGGAGATCAACTTTTCACCCGTAACAATGTTTGTGGACCCAGATTAGAAGGGTACAAGAGGATGGTGGAAAATTCAAGTGTGGATGATGCAGTTTCAGTGACTAATGCCACCCCTAGAAGCAATGGATGGGCCTCGGCGCACGAACAGGAGCAAGTCACCTCCAGGCCAGCTCAGCCTGGAGAGCTCACAATGGAAGATTTTAGAGATATGAGCAGTGGCAAAGATGAGAGAAAGGCCTTTGAGCTCAGCGTCCTGCAGGAGTGCCCTCCCCAGAGATGCCAAGAAAGAGGGGATATTAATGATAAAGTCGCCCGGTACCTGGCTGAAGTGGAGAAACAGAACAAGTACCTCCAGGAGAGGAATAAATTCAGGTACCACATTATTCCAGATGGCAACTGCCTGTACAGAGCTGTGTGCAAAGCCACGTACGGGGACCAGGCGAGACACGGGGAGCTCAGGGAGCAGACCATGCACCACATCGCCGACCACCTGGATGAGTTCAACCCCATCATCGAAGGGGATGTAGGAGAGTTCCTGATCAACGCAGCGCAGGACGGAGCCTGGGCTGGGTACCCCGAGCTTCTCGCCATGAGCCAGATGCTGAATGTCAACATCCACCTGACAACAGGGGGGAGTTTGGAGAGCCCCACTGTGTCCACCATGGTGCACTATCTTGGGGAGGAGAACGCTTCCAAACCTGCTGTCTGGCTGAGTTGGCTCAGCAACGGTCACTATGATGTCCTCTTGGACAGATGTCTCCCCAACCCAGAGTATGAAGACTGGTGCAGGCACTCACAGATGCAGAGGAAAAGAGACGAGGAACTGGCAAAGTCCATGGCAGCCTCATTATCCAAAATGTACATTGAGCAAAATGGATCTGCATGAAAGAACAAATTGGAAATTAAAGGACACACACTGTTACCGTAGAGTGCAGATCTGTTTTTGTTTTGTTTTGTTTTTTTTATTCTGCTTAGTTTCGACATACTTTAAATGGTTTTTATAAGATTTATATTGTGAGAGAAAGGAAGTGCAGTGCACGTGCTTGGGATTTTGTATATATGCCAACATTGGAAAATGATTGATGGTTGATTCTGAAAGTGTGTGAGCCTGTTCTTCTTGATCATGTGGGTCTTGTTACCATGAGTGAAACACTTTGATACTGTACATGTAAGTGCTTTTGAGTCCATAGTATTTATTTGCCTTTTATTGGCAGACCAGTTATTTTTCTATCATGCCTGTGCTTTTTATGCAATCTCCAAATCTTCTCAAACGCCAACAGACTTGGTTTGCATTTTGTCTCAGCTACGTTGTTCAGTATCTGTCTAGCTACTCTCTTTTGCACAAAAGTCCTATCCGACTAGTTCTGAGAGTTTGATTTGTGTCCATGAGAACAATTGAAAGGATTTGTTTTTCTATTGTTACAGTTTCTTTTTAGGAATTTGACAAAATAAAGTTTGGAAGAAACCCGATTTTGTTGTGTTTCCATATTGAAATTACTTATCACAATGATATTCAAAATGCTTACTCGGGGTCTCAAGTTTAGGACATAACTGTCATGGTATCCATCAAAGCAGGCCAGATGAGGTAATGTGTGTGGCACTCATCCCTCCGCCCCCTGACGACCTAAAGTGAAAAGTGATGTTTGGAATTTATTACATGCAGTGACCCTGGAGCCTGCAGCTTCCCATTCAGGTCAGACTGCAGAACTGACTGTATTAAGTGACTGTGGTCTCAGGACACGGATCACAAGGGAGCTGTGCTATGTGGAAGTTGAAAGCTGAAGCTGGTGCACTGAAGTACAATGTCACTGGAGTTTGTAGATTCATTCTGTTGTTTCTGCCTCTTCATTAAGTTAATGGGAGCTTACTCATACTTAAATGCCAGACAGCTGCATCAAGAATGGATTGTGGTTTCCAGATCTGGCTCTTTGGCTACAGTTTCACACAGTTTTTTCTTGCATTAACTATAGTGTTCTCTCTCTCTCTTTGTGCCATTTAAAAGGAAAAAAGGAGACACACTTTAAATTTGTCACATTTGACATCTGCCTTGAGCTTAGAGTAGATAACATAAGAGCTAATCTATCCAGTATCTAATATTATATGCATAATAGTGGTATTATTGAAATATTGTAGGTCAAAAGTTAATCAATATTATGTTGGAGGACTTTGCAAGGGAGACAATCAATGGTCTTTTAACAGCCAGCGAAGACCAAGATGAATTTAGACAGCCATTCAAGTTAGTTTTTAGGGACGAACCTTGTGTAGATACTGGAATCATCTGCACATTATGCAGATTAGTGTACAGTAAGTGATTTAACTCTGGTGTGACCTTTGTGGTTCCAAACCTATTTTGCTTGTGATCCCTTTATAAAAAGATGCTTTGTCACAGTTTGTGAGTTGTGAGCTGATCAGTTTTTAAATAATTCAACCTCTTTATAATTATAAATTTGGTCACCCAATATAAATGTATGAGAAATCAGTGTTTTTCCTATTTCTTTTTAATTTGCATTTTATTGAGGTGGGCCATTGAGGGTCAACCTATCTTTTCTGACGCCAGGGTGATAGTTGCAACTATTAACCATTAGGTGGCAGTGTAACCCCCCATAAAGTTTTAGACAAAGTTACTGTAATATTAAAAGGAATGTGTATTTTTTTTTTCTTTAACTGGCTACAACGTTTGGAGTATTGGATCTACAGCACTGGGTTAATTTGCTGCGTTGATCCCGACCTCTACAAACGTAACAGTGACATGTGTCAGCATCAGATGGACTTCAGGCCAAACAGATGATGCTGCAAACGTGTTTTATTAAGTTTGAATAATTGGTCAGTCCATTTCCTTAACTTAGATTTTATGATCCAGAAGAAATGTTGACAGCTTGACTGTTTCAGTTTCCCCCTTTTTATTTATTTATTTATTTTTTTTACAATCAGCCAAATCCATGCAACATCTGAATGTTTGTGCAGCTTCCTACTTAAACTTTATTATGGAGTTTCTGCACCATTTCCCATGAGAGCTGTACGGTGATGACGTAACCCTGCAGTCATGTGGATATTAGGGGGGGAAAGGGAAAGTTGTTTTTTTTTTCTCTTTTTTTTTAATGCAGGAGGAGGTGAAAGTGCCTCTTCCTGCTCCAGTGTGTCTCGGATCAAACTATGAGGTAGGGGGGCAGGTGAGAGTGGACTGAGCGGGGCTGCTTCACCGCAGTACTGGCGCACAGTCAGCACACACACACACACACACACACAGTGGAGGCAAAGGGAAAGTCAATGACAGACGGATCCCCACCGGTGCTCGTGGTGTTAAGTAAAGCTTGGCTGTGAAGGATTCCCACGCGCCGGCACAGACAGAGGGGGTCGCGGTCGGCTCGACGCAGTTCCGCCGCCGGTGCTCGGAAGTTACCGGATACTTTGAAACAACCCGGAGGAACCGAGGAACCCGAGTCGGCGGTCGCGTGGCTTGACCTGAGAAGTGGTATCGGACATGTCGGGACACCGGGTGCAGTTCGCGGACCTCCCTCCCAGTGATCACAAAGGAAGTCCCAAATTTCACAGTAAGAAAACTGAATCTTTGATCTCTGTGTGTTTCTGACCTTCATTTTCTCTGTATAACCAAAAAAACTGCCATTGGCTTATTTAAGGTCTTAACTTGTCTTTATCTGTCATGATTAATATTAATAATATTCAGTATAGTTCATACAACAGAAAGAAAGAGTTAAATCTACTTTCACATGAGAATCCCCACTGGAAAAATGTTCTTGTTTTTCTTCCCTGATCTCTCATGCATGGTGTTGTGTAGCCAAGATGTTGTAAGGAATTACAGTTAAAACATCAGCTGTCTATATTGATGGGAAACAGCTGTGCACCATTACCCTAACAATGCACGAATACATGCCAAAATAATTTCTCCTTAAACATTCAATCAAGGGGAAAAGTGCCAGCTGCTAAAATATAGATTTTTAATAGATATCCCCCATTGTGCCTTCTATTTATCAAACAACATATTTGCTGTCTTATCTCTTTCTCAGACTGTGCTGATTGTTTCAGATGTTATATCTTTGCTTCTCACGGGTTGCGTGTTGTTGGTTGTACTCGCAGTGCTAGCGTTCCATTTGTGTTGACCCTTAACCTGAGATCCACTTTGCATGGGCATCACTGGTGTGATCCCATTCAGTCCCAGCTTAATACACTTACCTGAAGTGGCAGTTGCCCTTTACGTGCTGCTGCTAACTTTTTGTCCTCAGGTCTCTTCAGTGAGTGTAACACTTCTCATGCTCTGTCCTAGTAGCCTAAGGTGATGCTCACCTTGGGATGCCTTTTCACTGCACCTATTCACAGCACCTCACATTAATGGGTATTAAGTTAGGAGCAGTGTATTTCTTCTTTTTTTGTGGCTTTTATTGCTGGAGTGGATTGTTTTAAGATGTACTTCAGATTGCATATGAGGTGTGACTGTGTCAGTTGTGCCTGCCTCTGCTGCTGCAGTGTATGCACTACAGCATGAGACGCACACAAGCTGAGCACATCTCCATGGTGACAGGTTGAGTGACGGGACACGTGAGTAAGGATGCAATGGAAAATTGCCAGTTTGCTGCAAAGCCCTCCGGGGATGTGTATCCACAGTACGTTCTGGTTTTATGACAGCGCATATGCGTGTTTGTCATGTCTTTCCATCTACAACGGGAGCTGTTCTGTCAGTCTGATGTTTGTGTTTTTCGTGTTTTGTCACAGTCGATCAATGACATGCATGTGGACAGCAGGGCGAGAAGTGCTGACGTCGTGTGCAGGTTAGGCTCAGGTTGGATGCAGGGCATGCTGGGTCGCTGCATGGAAAGACAGAACGGCAGCTTCAGCAGCAAGCCACACACTCTGACTCAGCCCATCCGTTTCCTTCTGCTGTCCAGGGGCAAGGGACAGTGGGGTCAAGTTTCAGTCCCTTCTCCTTCTCTCTCTCTCTCTGGTGTACACACTCCCAGACAGACACTCATATATTACAACCACATGCATAACCTCACAACCATTCCCCATTCAAGACCTTGCAGCTGGACTTATTGACCTGGCCTTTTAAAAATGGGGTCCAAAAGTCTGAGACCCACTTTCCCATCCAACATTTATCTCTCAGAGATAAATAGCCAAGATTTGATACTCATTCTCTCTTCATATTAGCAGTGCATGTGAAATGCAAGTAACTAGATTGCAGAAGAAAAATAGCTCATCCATCACTCCATTCATTTTCTTACTCCTATAGCAGCTAATGATCTTGGCGTCACTTGGATGGAATACTACAGCAGATATGAGTAGTTTATTAAAGAGGGAAGCCTATTAACTATCATCTTTTCCTTGCTGTTGCTGCACCCGGCATGAAAAACATGCTCCTTTCTGTGTATCAGAGAAGTTTTCAGGGATGGCCTTAGTGAAGCAAATGCAAAAGCTTTCATAAACAGGCTATATGTTGAATCATTGCTGTGCTGTGCCAGTTGCGTAGCAGCAAATGGATGAGAATTACATGAAAGGTTGACAGATTATTACTTTAACCTTTCCACTTTAGTCTCCTTTTTGGTATCGTCTAGGTATACTTTTCTAGAGCCCCTCGATGCAGCATTATTCCTATGGCGACAATACACATGAAGCCACCATCACATCATCTTAAACATGAGACAAATATGTACAACAAAGGATATTGAAGGGATTCTGAACGGAGGAACATCTGCACCTCCTCAGCAGCCATGTGTGTAGAAGAAGGACGTGATGGGCTAGAGTGACCAGTGGGTATTGACTTGGCTTTTAAAAGATGCTGTCTTTGTTCTATGTCTCAGCCTGTAACGACACAGGAGTGATGATTCTGTCTGATCAATCAGCAGTCTCCAGTGTTTTCATATCACCCTTTGCTGTCTTACTGGTTTGTTTGGTACCTTGGTGGAGGTCATCTAAAAAAGTACTTACACTACACAAAACCTTTGCTCGACGAAAACCATAAAAAAAAGTCTACTCAAGTTAAGCATTCATAATGCAATGGGAAAAGGCTGTTATTTGCTAAATGAAGGTTGTGAGAGGTTGAAAGTTGTATGTGAATAATTTTCAAAAAGGCCAAACATATCTGTTTTGTTTTTGGTAGCAAGAATCTCTGGGTTAATGTGGCTTGAAGGATGGAATATTAAAAAAAAAAAGATGTTTATTGTGGATGTGGTTTTGAAGGTGAGGTCAAGTTGTTAACAAATATTTATTTTGGTTGTATCATGGACAATATTAAACTATACCATATGTACCATTTCAGTCTTCCAACTAAAGGCATGCTTCTCCCTTATTTATGATTATGTTTAAGCATGTTTCCACTTTCTCAATTTGACTTTAGTGATTACTTCTGGGGAGTCTGAGACATGTTTTCATAGCAAAGAGCCAGAAGAACTCTTTCCTGGTTCTTACTGCTGACACCTTGGATTTGACTGCAGACATGTTCAAGTTTGTTTTATACTAACAAGCACTGCCATCATCACTTGGCATGATGTTTAGACTTTAGACTTAGATAGGAGCTGTAATATCAGCCCTTATTCATATCACCATCCTTCTACATACGTTCTTTGCTTTGACTTTGTCGTCTGAGAGCTGAACATTCAGTGACTAAAGCAGCGGTGATGGCAGCTGCTCTCTCAGCCTCAATGTTCGTCATCTCAAGTTTCCAACAACATTTGAAGACTATGTCAACAGTGTCTGGAGACAGATATGGCAGTCTTGATTGGATGGCTGAATGAAGATATTGGCTCCTCTATTTCCATCAGTCTGGCAGCAGTTCTCATGAAGGGACAGGGTGGAGCACTTTAGCATCCAGCTACATCAGCTAACTTGAGCTTCATAAGGAACAGCTTAAATTGCTCCTTGGTTTACTCTCTGCCAAGAAACACTGTTAACTGATGATTGTTACTGTGGCTCATTCCATGGTCTTTCTCCATAAACTTTACTCTGTCATGTCTCTTTCTCCTCAAAGCCAAGATAATTAGATAGACTTGTTGTGAGTCCAAATGTTCTGTTGATCTACAGCAATCCTCCTCCTTCTTTTAACAACCATCTGCTTCTACTCTGTCATATCACTGTGCGGTGAAATGTCTTTTGCCCATTATATACATGCATTTCCTATACATGAGACAGCTATTACTTAAAAGAGATGGTATTATTTATTCATCAGCTCTAACTAAGCTTCCAGTTTAGTTGTAGCCATATACAAATAGGTAATTAATTTATTAGTCTAACAGAAAACAAACAGGGAACTACTTTGATTCTGTTAATTGTTCATCATTATTTATTGAGCAGTATTGCCGGAAGTCACTCTTATTTGTAACATTTTGCCCCTTCCTTCTGTCTAATGAGATGTCACTGTGTAAACACTCAGGTTTTAACTTTGGGTCAGACATAACAAGCAATTTAATGAGGTAGCCATGTGCACATGTCACTGTTTTCTGGTTAAACAATTACTCTGTTAATTTGTTGATAAGTTTACTTAGCATAGGTTTTGTGCTATTGCTGTTTTGTTTTGTAGTTGACCAATGGAAAGAGATAGAGGGGAGTAACATGCAGCAAAAATAATCACCTGGAATTGAACCATGGTTATATTATGTCTCTCAACCATTAGGCTGAATTACTTGTAGCCTTAAACTGAATGATTGTAATAATGGATATGAATTGGGGATGAAACAAACTATAATCCAGCTTTGAAGTGTGGCTTTCAACCAGAATGGTGGCTACTCAGCAAAAAAATGTGAGATGCCAAATGCAATATTAAATTAAAGCTGTTATAAATAGCTTATGTTTGCATATCTTATGTCTGAGGACTAAAGCCTACACATTACTGAGATATGTATCGAATTGCAAACATACTGTGTGACATGGAGAAGGGCTGTTGACTGCCATAACTGTTCATTCATCAGTTAAAGGTAATAAGATATTTGTGTGCATATTGCAGATGATGAAATTGTCTATGTGGACCAACAATAGGCAGCAATAACACCAATAATTAAACAGCTTGTTTGTGAAAAACTTATACTGCAAATGTGTGAAAAGTTGCAGATTGTACATTCAAATACAGACAGCAGGGACAGCAGCATATTCAAAGGTAATACTTCGCCTGACTTTACTTTAAAGAGATTCTCTAACAAATGGTATACTTTTTTTTTTTGTCTACGGATTTGTTTTACAACACCACACCAGTGCTTAGCAGTAAAAAACAATCTATCATCATTAACAGGAGCCCATGCAGTGCTGCTGACTCCATTAGCTTATTAACACTCGCTTTGGATGAGTTTCCAGTTTGCCAGAGGTAAAAGTACACTGTTGTAGTCACTTATCAATGTTTCTTTGTAAGGATGTCCAAGACAAATAATAAACATAGCACCATGTTATCATTCCTTATCCGATTGCCGATGGGAAATGTGAAATGCTGTGTTGGAATGATAATCACAGAACTTGCTTCTGTACCAGCTCAGGAATGCAGATGGGCTCTGCACCCAATGTCAAGCTTTGGAAACTAGGGGCAGATCCTGTCTTCACAGCATCTAATTCTCTGAGAAAGCAAATCAAATAGACGTGAAGGTAAGGATAAAACATGGCCTTAATTTCATTGGACATATTTTCTATAGATAGTTCACTCACTACTATTAATGTCACCTTTTACTGAGCTGCTGTCCTCTCAGAGAAGGTGTCAAATGCCACGTCTAGTAGGCTTTCTGTCCCGCTGAAGATGCTGATCACAGTGGATAGGCACTTGAGATGATCATTCTGGAAATAGCCAGGCCCCTACAATGCCAAACAGCTGTTTTCACAGCGGATTAAAAGCATGTCCCCTAAGGGCTCTTAAGTTCCTCTCAGAGTGTAAAACACAAAGATTTAAGGGTACCCTGTGATTTTCTCTGCCCGGGTGTAATGTCCACTTGTTTTTCTAGCTTTAACTGGGGACGTTGCTCTGTGATGTAAGGTGGAAACCTTGAGTTGATAACCACTTTGTTTTTCTGTTGCTCACATACTGAGCATACTTTTGAGTCACAGTCTGCATGCATGAAGTTTTGCTGAAAATATATTTTCAGTGCAGTTTGTAATGCCTGTATACGCTGGTGTTGATTCATATTAATTCTGCATTTTTTTGACACCGTTCTGCTGAAAGGGACGTCCGTGTTTGTGAAAATAGAAATCAGAGTACTTGAAGTCATTTCAGAGAAGCCTAATGTACAGCGGGACCATTTTTTGAAAATATTCAAGTGTATTTAAGGTCCATTTCGCTTCACCTTTTAATGTCCTTCTGAAAAAACGTTTCTTGAAAAAAACATTGCAGAATGCCTTCGGACTTTTGACATTTTGTTCCCTCATTAAAGCGTCTGTGAGAAAGGCGAGTTAACATAAAGGTCGCTCTGAGAAATAAGGTCAAAGAGAGACTGTATTTTGAGAAGACCAAAAAAAAAAAAAATCACATAGCACAGAGAGTGCAATATGTTGTGTACAGTAGATGTTAGATGGTAGATGGTGTCCCACAGCTAGAATTACCCCTGTTTGAGTAATTCTCTGTCTCATTGTATGGCTTTGCATCACAAAACTTTGCGTGCCTAATGAATTATCCATCCTCTCCTGACTTCTCTGTCTCTCCAGCAGCGGGATGCCGGTGTTATGTGGAGAGGAACCAGATGTTTTCCTGTTTTTATTTATTTATTTATTTTCCCAGCTTTCTTATTTCCTCACTGAATCTCCATCATGAGTTAATTCCTGAAGAGGATATGATGAAGTAGTTCTCTCAAAAAAAAAAAGAAAATTTCACCACCTCCGAATATGAAGAATAGAGAGATAATGAATTTCACCTGTTTAGCAGCAACAGGTGACACATTCACATCTCAGCACCAGGCACTACAAAGCCACTTTGTAGCTGCTGCAGCTGAGTCCGCGCTCACTCCTCAGCGCCTGTAGACACCACAGCGTTGTCATCCCCCGCCATTGCTCTTATGTCGCCTGTGGAATTGACTGGGGAGTAAACAGACGCTTCTGTCTTGTTTATTGTCATCTTAAGTCCGGGAGGATCGGATGCTTGATAATACACAGAAGGGAATGTACACAGTTAAAATGATGACTCCCAGAGGGTGCCACCGCTCTAGGCGCAGTTGTCATTCATCTGTCCTGAGCAACGGGTCTTGAAATTTCGGTGCTTCTTTATTGATGATTAGAGGCAGTGTGGCTGTATTCCTGTGCTGCTGCAATACAGGGTGTAATAACTTTCTCTGCATGCATTCCCCAAGCACTAATGATGCATGATGCCAGCCCAGATGACACTCTGCTTTTTTCTTTTTTTTTAAAGAAGCAACAGGGACAAAAAATTGATTTGGACACAGATGACTGAGAAGTCAAATAGCCTCTGCTTTGATGTTGCAGTGAGGTCATGTTCAAAGGAAAATATCAAATACGTGTGGGAGAAAATGAAGGCAGTGTTTATGCGTGTAAGTTTGTGCACTGATGCTTAATATTAAGTGTGTTTCTCTGTGTGTGTGTGTGTGTGTGTGTGTGTGTGTGTGTGGGTACCTGGTAATTAGGTTTATCTTGGGCTTATCTTCAAACTCCATGCTGACGGTATCAAGTCTCTCATTCACCAACTGTGATTTTAATGACTTTGCAAATCAATCAAAAGATCTGGATCACTGCCACAGAGGTTGGCATAGACAACACACACACACACACACACACAGACACACACACATACACTTTAACAAAAGAAGTCCTGTGTCTGCGACCCTCATTGTTAACAATGTAAAAGACGGACCATAAAAGGAGTGGTATGAAATTTTGGGAAGTACACTTTTTACTTTCTTACAATTAACAGAGACCAGAACCAATTAGATCTGGCAACACAACCCTACCCACCTGTAACCAAGTAACATATCCCTTTTATCCGTACATGTATGAAAACAACCATTTGTGGTCTTTGCAGTCTTTGATTATGTGTTGGATTACTTCTTGACAGGGAGCAGAAACTTCCTGAGGTCTCCGCTGGTTTCCTGGTGACCTCAGTTACCACCAGACTTTGAGCAAGAAAGCAAATTAGGATATTATCTACTATTGTGCGTTAACATTCATGTATGAATCTTGCTATGATTGATATGTTGTTACGCGATCTAGAACTACTTTGTGGGAAGTTATGCATAGCTGCGATATGCAACATACAAACTAAAACAGATATTACAACACAACTATCTGGACTCATTTTCTCAGCAACATAGTGTGTATTTGATAAGCTCCTCCTGATTAGAAGCAATTTATGCTCACTTGGCTAAAAACGCGCCATCAGACACCACTCATTTCACATTCCAAACATTTTGCTTTAGTATCTAATTTGATAACTGAGCTTGTGTATGGGAAAAGAATCCCCTCCCAGTCAATAACCCACAAGCCGCCCCTGTCAATGTGATAAATGGGAGGTTTAGTGCAACGATACAACTGGGTGTTTATAAGTGGATAGGACGCCACTGATTGGGCGCGGTCACAGCGAGAGCCTGTGGGAGGAAAACATATATCCAGAAAGTGCTGAGAAGTTCAGTGATGATCCTACAGCACATTTTAGCTGCCGCCTCCTACTCCACTCCACAGCTGATGAAAAACACCTTCAGCACAGTCACACTGCAATTATTCACTCCAACTGGTCACAAGTTCCAGTTTTGATGATAAGAGGGGAAAAATGAGTAGCAGAATAAGCAGCGACCTGTTGGTTTATCAGCAAACGTCTTATAGAAAAAACTTTATCAGCAGTATTCCTCGGTATGTGAGAATGAGGAAATGAATATAGGCATTGCTTTGCGCGCTGCAGTAGATTCTTTGGCACTTCCTGAGAATTTTCAGGTCAAGTTGGGCTAATCCACTTTACTCCCCGGAAAGTCTATGAAATACCAGCTTGCCAATAAGTGTGGAGCTCTGGCGCTGGCATCAGCAAATGGCTGTTGATCCTTTGATCCAAACTGTAATCTGAAGACAAAGGGTTATTTCTTTAATTAAGAACCTTTTCTATTATATTCAGCTACCTACCACATATAAATCCAGTCACTCTCAGTGTTATGGTCAAGTTTCTTGATTTGAGGAACAATTTGGCACCTCGTGAAAAACAGTTTTTTGTCTTGTTTCTGTTGCAGGATTGCTGCCACTTAAAATGTCTAACCCATGATACAGTACAGACGCCTATAGGGGACTTTATTAAAGCGATAATGAAAACCTTAAAATGAAAATCTTTGTGTTTTCATGTCATCATTTCTAGATATGTGTATGGTATTTTAGAAAAAGAATGGCCAGTTATTTTAGTTTTACCATAGAAATGCTGTTAAAGCCATACCTCAGTGGACAGTGGAAAATATTAAAAAGCAATATAAACAATGTGATCCATTTTTCCATAATATTGAACATTAAAATGAATTTTTCAGCATTTGACATTTCATAGTCTTGCTGTACATTGAACACTTTTCAAATGCAGTAAACAAGACAGCGTCCCAGTCGACTCCATAACCCTGTCTTTTTTCATTGCAGTGTCATCATGCAGCGCCTGCACAAGTTAAGGAAAACGCAGATTCGATTATTGCACTTTCATGTTCGCTCAACACGCACGTGGAAAATTCTGACTATCCATTGTGGTGTTAAATTTTCTCTTCCAAGGTTACATAATCATTTTAATGTAGTTCCCTATAGACTTCCTACCCCAGTCTTTGTTATGATTGATGACTGAGATGTTGTCACAGTGTCCATTCCCGGGC
The DNA here is from genome assembly GCA_900303245.1 of Selene dorsalis. Taxonomy (NCBI): domain Eukaryota; kingdom Metazoa; phylum Chordata; class Actinopteri; order Carangiformes; family Carangidae; genus Selene; species Selene dorsalis. The sequence goes on from OMNW01003730.1 coordinate 21,938, forward strand.
CCTTCACAGCACAACGTACCTTTCACTTTAGCTTATCTGAGCTCTCACAGCTGCTGTGGTCACGGGAAACTCGGTGATATTTAACAATATTTAAATCAAATATGTTCTGCTGCCTCTCTGTTATGTATGTTGAGCTACATGTTACAGGGATGCAGACTCGGCTGTCAGGGTCCGGAACTACTGCGGAGGCCAGCAGTTGTGTAAGAGATTTAATGGTTGAGTCCAAAGAGGGGGCAGCGATCATCAGACCTTTTGGCAAGATCAGCAAGGTCCTTCAGTCTCAGCTTCTCACGGTCAATCAACAACAAAAAAGCTTTTCAACCTATGGATGCTGTACTTTTAGATTGTTGCTGTCAAAAAAATGTCTCGTAATCTCCTGTCTTGATTCAGTGCTTATGCTGCCGAATATTTTCAAGAACAATGAATAAAATAGCAGCTTGATGATACTGTAGATGTTTGTTTTTGTCATGGGGGATGAATTAAAGCATTGGTTTTGTCTGCTGTCCTCCATCTGAACTATCACCAACTGTATTTGCTTTTCACAAACCAGTGAGAGATTGTGTTTTATTAAGACCTGTGTGACTCCTAACCACGGCATAACTGCTGGTTAACTCAGATAATGATACACAGACGCATTGTCTGTTTGTGGGTGCGTTCGTGTTTGAGCCTATTTCTGTGTTCGAGGAGCTGTTGTGTTCATTGTTTGTTTTCATACTGTACAAACTCTTAATGCCTTTTCGTTTGGACTCATGTCTCGGCACCGAAACAGGCGTTATCAGTGTGTGTGTTTGGTGGTGGCTGTGTCACAGTGTCAACAGCCCCTTCAGCCATTCTGTGTTGTTGTGACCTGAGTCTGCCCAGCTGTACATTTCTGGACCACCAGGCTGGAATGTGTGCTCAATATTTATCTTCGCCTTGAAATGTAACCAAGCCGTGCACATTTCTCATGGTTTCTTACATGCCTCTCTAGAGAAAAGGTTACAGGTCCATTTGTACAAAGAGCTGACAGTCTCAGCTAATCAGCTCCAGGGTGGAGCAGAAGGCTTCTGTAGTGGATGTGTAGAAAACTGAGGTGATTTACTTCACTTATTTTTCTTTTTCTTCCTCAGGTTTATGTTTCCTCCTTATTGCTCCCTCTGTGGTTTTCATATAAAGAATAGCTTTGTCGCAGTTTTCCACATAATTTTGAATAGTAATATCACTGCTGGGTGTCACTCCACTACTGAAAAACAGTTTTATTTAAAGTTGCAGCAATCAATATTTGCATATTAACAAACTCACAGACGATTATACTCAGACTCTGCAGTTCCCCTCAGCTCTACAGGTCATTTGTCTTTCAGCTCATTGTTCTGGTTTCAGTGTTCACTAGTGATTTTGGTTCACTCTCACCATCCTCCTAATGTGTGAACAAGAAACCTGATCATGTATTATTATGTCAGTGTTGTGTTTACACCTTATTCTCCTGCTTTTGAACTTGTCTCAGTCACTTAGTCTTAATTGAACTCCCCAAATTGTGCCTTTTGGGAAATATTTTTCTATTTTCTAATCGTTCCCTTCTTTCTTGAGAACGAGTTGTCTTTTTATGTGATAGAAATGTGGTGACTAGTATGCACAGATATTATGTGCAGGTATATGCTTTTTTTTTTTAACAGTCTACCCTCATTAGTAGTAGCAGTGTATCGAAAAGGCTCTTAACTTTATGGGAAGAGCTGTAAGGATTATATGGCAGCAGAAGAACTGACCTTGATACGACTTGAGAGTGAGAGGACAAATCTACCTGGAGAGCAACGCAGACCTTTGATCCTTGTTTGAGGTCTGAGGAAACTATGCAGTTTTAAGACAGCAGAGAGATTTGTGTTGTTTTTGTTTTAGTTTGAATAGTTTACAGTTTACTCACAGCTGCTAGTTAACATTTATCCACAGCTGCTAGTTATCATCCCCTGCTATTAGAAAGCTTATTCGGCAGTGGCCAATCACTGACATGGGGAGAACTTAGCTCAACTTTTCCATTGACCTTCAGGACCTTAAAGTCCTCCAACCCCTGAGTCACCCGAGCCCCTCTGCCTGCCTCAGAACTTGACACTGAAAGGCGCCTGGGAGTTTTAATATCATGGGGATTGGGTGCTCCTGACTGATAGAGGTTTGAGGTTGGTCTTTGATGTTCTTTGTGCTTCTTAATGAGGATCAGACTCTTGGGTTTTTGGCCAAAGCCCCCACCCCTCCCCATCCTCTTCCACTTGGAGCAGAGGGGCAGCAGAGTTTGAAGGACCAGTTCTACCTCAAGAGAGGAAGATTGTTCTCCCTCCTCTGACCCCCCTCTACTTCCTCTCCCTCCTGCTCTTTCTCTAATCAGCGTCTCCGACACCCAGAGCATGTCTGCATCTCGGAGTGAGTTCATCACTTCATTAAGGAGGCCTCGGCCCAGATGAATCGGTCCTCTGAAGTCTTCTCATCGGCACCGTAGGGAAGCTGAAGGTGCGGGTTGGGAGACCAATAGTGCGACACGGCTCAGTCCCGAGTGAACGCGAACACTGAAACATGTGTGTACAAAAATCTGTGACAAGGCAAAGGGTCAGGGCAGGGGTCAGACGAGGGGTGGGCCTGACTAACCCCTGACCCAAGTTCTGAAATTGAAGGCCGATCAAAAACACGTGTGAGCCAGTGCTCCACTTAGGTTGCCTTTCCTGTTGGAAAGACACCATTTGATGAATTAACTCTGGGAAACAAAGAGCCACTGTAGGGCCATTAGGATGTGATTGAGTTTTGTCAAGCAAGTCCTTGTACTCTTGTCACTCAGTGAATGTGAAACATTTCACCTCTAAATGACACTTTAGGACCCTCCTGTCTTTTTACCCGAAGTGTGCCTGAGATTGTGAGATTGAGGAGATAAATTCCAGATGCTGTGGCAGGAGAATACACTCATCTCATCCTACAGTAAAATTAGACACGGTTTTACTTTTTCCCATAGGCTGGGCTGTCAACAATCATCTACAGCTATTCTTTGTGCAATTTATTACAATTAGCCTCAAGTCAATGCTATTTCTAGTTGAGGAACTGGACTGTTAATTCGGATTACTGCCATAGAGGAAAGCCATAAAGACCAGGGCTCATTATTCCCGCGGAAGCATAATGAAGAGAAGTGAAGCTTAAGAATCTCTTTTTTTTGTCATCAGACCAGACTCATAAAGCACCCCCTCACCTGTCCTTCATCTGTTCAGTCCTGCATCTTTCCCTCCATCATTAATTTCGCTTTTAGTCCTGATTTATTTCTTACACCATCTCTGTTTCAAGCTTCACTTTTAGTGCCCTCATGCGCCCTTCTTTGTGTCTTCTTCATCACTTTGTGTCCCTCTGCGTCAGATACTTATCTGTCCTGTGTTTGTCCAGGCCCTGGCCCATGTTGTTTGCTCAGCAGATCTCTGCTGCTGACTGAAGCCTTGTGTGTTTGTGTGGCTGTGCTCGTGTGTGTGCGTGCTTGTTGCTGTGTATTTATGAGTACAGTTGGAGGGCTTCCTGTTGCGTTCTCATATGGATGCTAGTGTCACTGCAGTTAACATGTTGCACACACAGAACCATAAACACTAATTATCTCATCTTTTCACCCTGAGGCATCTCTCAACACTTTTTTTTTCCTCCACTTATATGTGTGTCTGTATGATTCAGACTGCTGGACTGGCAGATGTTTACCTGATTTATAAATAAGAAATTATTGAGCAAAAAATCATATTGTTTTGGCAGAATGTTGTGATACAGTTTATCAAAAAAATTGCAATTTTGATACTTAATTAACTGTTGCCCCCTACTTTACAGAATTGCCAGATTATTGAGTGAGATGTTCATTTTCAAATGAGGAATGTACCAACTGTTTAAAACTGGAATTATGTAAGTTGTGAAACTCAAGATAGCACCAGCATGAAGCTTGAAAATAAACCGCAGTCCTCCCTCTCTCTGCTTGTGATGGCCTGTGATCATACGACGCTCCCCCTCCACCCAGTGCTTGTTACCGTCGCTCGTTTTAAACTGTTCTCATGACTTAGAGTTTGGAAAAGCATTTATATTCATCATCTCCCATCCAAGCACTTGACCAAGTCTCTGTGAGGGGAGGGCGGAGAAGCACATTAATGAAGATCTGTAGAGATGTTTGCATGGTTGGCTAGCCTAATCTATTTTGCCAGTGCAGACATAAAGATGTAGAGATTAAACTAAGCTTTGAAATTAATTTCTGGTTTTAATACACGCTGTTAAGTGGCAACACTGAATGCCTTCAGGCTGAGGTTGTGCTTCAAGTGAACCTACACAAGGATTTATACGAGCATCCACCCCGTGAATTGTAGACTGTAAAATTCCTACAGAGTTTGTTGTGATTTACAACATATGATATAATTTTAATGACTGATGTATTTGTGATGTTGAGTGGAATGATATTCACTGGTGAAAGTATGCAAATTTATGGGGATGATGATCGGTCATTTGAAAGCTGTCAGCTTGATTTAGGGACTCAAGCCATGAAAACCTCCAATGAAAATCTACTTTCTTGGCAAGCACATACACACAGACATGCACACATGCAGATATAGACACAGGCACACACAGATTATTCAAAATCCCCCTCTAGAGTACTAAGACAAATGGCATTTTCACATGTTAAAGGTCAAAAATGAAATGGCCCCTGTGAGCATAAATTTGGGTGCATTGCTGCTTCAGTGGTACAGAGGGAGTCATCAGCATAAAACATGACTTACTTCAGGTTGAGAACTCTCCAGAGAAACTGCAGAGGAATTTACACTTAAAGTTATGGTTCGCATCGTTCAACGAGCAGATTCTTGAGCAGCATATTTCAAACAGGATGGAGCAGATATGTTTAACCATTCAGTCGCCTTGAGGTGCAACAGTTGGTCAACCAGACTGTTACAGAAGCCAGCAATGACAGTGGCATCAGAAAGTGTGTGTAATTACAAAGTGAAAACTTTTTTTTTTAAATGTTGTGAAGTTATTGAAAAATCCAACTTTCTGAAACCACCAGCTAATCGTCCTTACTGGTTTTCAAGCAAAACAGCTAAACCCCAAATTTTGTGGTTACAATTAGATAATTTGATGCTTTTCCTTTTCATAAACAACAGTAAATTAAGTGCGTTTGGGCTTTGAGTTGGAAAATGTAATTGGATTTTTTCCCCTTTAAAAAAAAAACATTTTATATATAAAAAGAAAAATTGAATAATTGAGAAAATAATTGGCAGATGAATAATAAGCTGCCCTACAGTGGCCTGTTGTGTCCTGTATGGACGTATCTACATTTTTTGTATACTCTCATCTTACTTTCATTTTTTATTCATCTGTATGCTCACAGTTGTTCTGGTAATAATTTCCACTCTTTCTAACTTCACATTTAACAAGACCTCCGCTGAAGATTGAGTCATCTTTAGTTGCTCTTTGCACCGTTGAAGCTGAGCCATTGGAAATGAAACAAGTATGAACAAGGAAAAGATATTCAATGTGGCAATAGTTTGATCAGATGTGATGGAATTTCTTCTTGACTTGAAACAACTTTAGACGTGAGTTATGTGTTAAGACATGTCTCATACATCATATATTGGACTGGATGTTAATATTTCAGTTTTTCCCAGTGTTTCAAGTTTCCAGTGTGCACAGTGCTGCCCCCTAGAGGCTCAACTCACTGTCTACTTTTGCTCATTTTCCAAACATTGTGACATCTAATACATCTGTTATGTTTATGTCAGATTAACAAGCATCTAGACTTGAATTTTGCACAGGGATGACTATTTTTAAGGCTCCATGGTGCAGATGGCAACATGTTCCTGAGAATATGCCCCCCTTTTTCCTTTTTTATTTTGAAAGATCCAAAGGCAGAAGAAAACCAAGGGTGCAGCTGTCCCAGCACAGAAAATGTGATCGTTCCTCTTCCATAATATGAGTCACTAAAAATCTCCGTTAGCTCCTCAAGCTGTTTACAAGACGCTGACAACGTGATCTAACAGGTCCTTATGGTGTTGATGTGCCTATCTGCTTACATGTGTGCATGAATGCGTGTTCTCACATGCTTGCGTTTTTGTATTCATGTCAAATTTAGCTCTGCTGAAGATGAGCAGGTGGAGGATTCAGATAGTTACAGAAAGTTTTAGATACATCACTTCTTGGAGATTTACTCCATTTTCTTCCCATGTATAGAAATCAGCATTCATTTCAATATATTAACCTTTTTCTGTTTCCTGTGCTGATGTTCCTGAGCTGATGTGAAAGGTTTTGGCTGCCTATGTTTTGGCTGCGTATTAGTGCCAAAAGCGGTCTTCTCATTTGACTGCAGAATCAAAAACACCTCAGATTTTGACTCTGGAAACCTCATCTCTTTAATTCCTTCAGTGTAACAGTAGAATACTCTTCTCATGACATTCCCACCACATCTGAAAGAGAGGCTTCAACGCTTTTTTTTTTTTTCATACTTACTTTCACTGTTTTCGTTTCTTGACCTGAGACAAAAACCATATATGATGTCATGCCAAAAAAGACAAAAAATCATTAATCTTGACAATAAGATTATGGTACACTATCTCAGTTTCATGAAGCTTCTGTTCCAGCTGTGTTTAGGTGTGTTTTTCGCAATTATTCACACATTTTTTTTCTCCTGAGCTTTGTGGTGTGGGAAGTGTCAATACAGTGGCATCGCTTTTGTTCCCAGACAGATGCTGCTGTTTCAGAATTCAGCTGCTACTCCTCCTCTCCGTCTCTCTCTCTCTTTCTCTCTGGCTATCTCTCCCTCCCTCTTTTTCTTTTCCTCCTCTGTCTTGCAGCCAGCCATCGAACTCAAAATCGATAAGCCATAAAGAGAATGGAGAAGCCTCTTATTTACATCGGTCTGAATGGAGAGGTGGTTTGTCTCTCTCCATATCCTCTTTATACACTTAAGGCTGGGGCATTCAGTTTGTCTCCAATAACACACTTGACGGCCTGTCCAGATAAGAAGCTAAAGTCTCCTAAAATGCTGAGGCGTAAAGGATGGGACGAGATTGTGAGCTTGATGTGTTTCCGCTGCCTCTTTGCGTCTGGGGGAAACTGATTGAAAATAAGAGTTTAGAGGTAGTCATGTCCAAACTGTGAGCTTGGATCTTATTTTTTTCTGAGTATGTGAATAACTCACATGTTGAGAGTAAAGAGCAGGAGTGATTCATAAGGCCACAGGGGGGCCCCAGAGACAGGACATAAGGAGGAAGAATTCACAATGACACAGATTGAGGGACTTCATACAGAATCCCCTGTCGCTGAAAGCTGTAACGCAACTCAATATCGACTCACCGTGTGTTGGGTTGTTTTGTTGCCTCTCATCATACGAGCCCACTGAGAAAATTTGAGGGAAACATTTCCTATTTCAGCATCTGTTACAATAATCCTCTTATGGGCCCATGTTAAAAAGGGGTTCTACTATTTCCAGGGACAGGGACTCACCAGAATGAGATGACAAGACTTTGTTCCCCAAAGCTTTTCCTTTTCTGCTATCACAGCCACTTAAAAAAAAAGAGACAACCGAGTCCATAAATCATTTTGTAAACAGCTTAGAGCCTGTTAACTACAAACTGAGTCTGTTCTGTCACTGTGAATTATTTCCTGATCTATACACATACATGCTTAGGTTGATTCCAGCCATTTTGTCCTAAAGCATTCATCACTGAATGAGACATCACCATTCACCATTTATTTATCTGCACCTTTGAACAGCTTGGAAAGATCTAAGAGTCACTTGAAGTGAAAAGCAAAAAACATCCATCTCAGCATGCTGTCTCTCTCAAGGAGCTTCCTTTGTCTTTGTACATCTCCCTGTTGGCGTAATAACCTTTAAAATTTCTAAATGCAATCCAGTAACATTTGGAGGAAAGTTTGGAGCATGTGTTCAATTTTGGCTCCGGATATCTGGTATTTGTTAACATTGTGAGATCAGCTTTGTTTTACCCTTCTCTCACGAGCTACTTATGAAAATTGGTCCTATTACTATCCATCATTATGGACATATTCAAGTTAATGGAGATCCAGATTCAGACTTAATATTTCTAAATATTTTCTTTTATTCCAAAAACAAATTTGGAAAAACCTAGAGCTTTGGCAGGGACATGTGCTCACTGAGTGCTTCTGGATTTGAAATTTCAACAACAGAGTTTGTCAGTGTAATGCTTTCTGGCAGCTGATTATCAATTGTTCGACTAGGGAGCATCCTTCAAGTTTGAACATGCAGCTCTCTGCAGTAAAACAAAATGAATGCATGGAGGAAATCAAACTTTTGCACTCGTGGTATGTGTTTGTGAGAAAGATTAATAGTGTAAGTGAGTGTTCATCATCAGTCTGGATACGTTCTGTTTCATTAAAGCGCAGGCAGTGTGACAATATCCTGAGCTCACCTCAATCAATCCTTTCCATTATCATCAACTGTCACTTAAACAAACAGAGGCAGACCTTGTCCTGACTGGGCCACCATCTCCTCTAACCTGTTGAACGAGTGGCTCGGCACCCTCTGCCGTGATCAGTGCTGCATTTACTGTGACTTAATGCAGCAGATAATGTGACATGTTGGACGGCTTTCCGCTGCGAGCAGTTGAGCGCTAAGACTAATTGGCCCCGGTTGTCAGCAAGTCTCATCGTCTCATGGACTTCTCCTCTGCCTTTGAGTCGCTTTTCTTCACCCACGAGTCGGGGGCAGGCATCAGCTACAACTAAAGGAATTCACATTAGAAAGAAAACGCATGGTTTGTCGTTGTTGATGTTGTCAGCCAATTTAAGCTGCAGTATGTGTTCCAGATAGAGATTCAGATTCAGATGTTCATTTCATGAGTCTGCGAACGACTAAAAAGTCTGTGATGAAATATTGATTGTTTGCTCGGGTAAGAAATTGTTATTCCGATGAACATTCCAGTTTTACTGTAGGCGCGCTTTGACGGGGTTTGCCACTCTGTAATATGCTTTTCCCATTAAAATCAACCGAATCTTTTTCTAGATGATGCAGCAATTTCCAGCAAGTTGTGAATTAAAAGATTTTTTTAATGGTATTTCTATCTCGATGTGTAATGCATCATATCAGATGAGATGAAAGCCAGGAGAGGAGCAGTTGCAGCCTTGGTCTCAGACCTCTGTTGTCTACA
>OMNW01003731.1:4509-15071 GCA_900303245.1 Selene dorsalis
TTGAAGCTGCAAGTGATTTGTTTATGTCTTTGCAGAAGTTAACAGGCTCTGTGTATGCTCTCTGATGAGATCTGAGACTTTTAAGTTGTTCATGTTAGCAGATCTGAAAGACGGCATTTGGATCTGACATGTTCACTTTTTGATGTGAAATAATAATGTACGTTGATGCACACAGGCTGCTGCTGTTGAACAAATGAGGCCAAGCTGCTGTCATGCTGCGTATAAATTGATTTTTTTTTTTTTAAAAAAAGGGACGAGAGACAAAAGACTTACTGTCGGCTGTACTGTTCTTTTTTTTTTCTCTCTACAGTTTTCTTTCTTACTGGTGCTGTGTGTGAGACAGTGTGGATCTTTTAGATTTCTATGTTGCTGCAGGAAGGCTCCATATCTGCCATCACTGTTATTCAGACACGTGTTGTAACTCTATTCAGAGAGAACAATTCTCCCATGTGGGTGTGTTTTTCTGCAGATATATACAGATGCATCTTATTAAAAGTTCATCTGATTGTTTTGTCAGCCCCACCCACCATCACAGTTGCCCCGCCTCCTGCGCTGGAGGCTATGAGTGGAGGTCACCTCTCTCTTCTCTGTGTTGCCAATGGCAACCCCCCTCCAACCATCACCTGGCTGAAAGATGGCAGTGTGATTCTAAGAACAAATGATCAGGTATGTGTATGTGTTTAATGCATTTATATATGATAAACTTCATATATGGACTGTGATGTGCTTGATTTAACAGCCATGTGTAGTTACTGTATACATAGTTGAGGAGGAGATAGTTTGAAGTTAAACTGATGGGTGTTTACTGACAAATCTCTATTAATTTTAATAGTATTTGACTTTTCTTTAATATGTTTTTCACTAAATATTGTGTAATTTGAACAGTTATTCAAATGTAATTATCTGAAATGTAAATTAATTTTAAAAAATGTGAGTTGAAAAAAAAAACATGACAAAGTCTCTGCCAAAAAAGACAGGAAATGGTGGTTTCATTAAAGCTGGGGTTGGCAGAAATCTAGCAAAAGAGACGCCAGAAACACGAGTTAGCAGAAGGTATATACCATTTTTCATGGTTTGAAATGAAAGATCCAAGACATTTGCATTAAAAAAACACACACACACACATGCAGATACACTGTGACGAAATCATCATCCCATTCATCTGCTGCCATCGTCTCATGTTACAGTGAGATATACACAATTCCTAGAAGCTTAAAACATCCCAGTTAAAGCGTGGCCTGCATGTCACTAGACGTGTCACCCACTGAGACCGTCTCGATCTGTGAGTACAGACAGACAGCATGTTCTGACACCTGACGATATCCAGCAGCTTTACACAGCCATTGAAGAGAAGGGTCACACGGTTCACTATCTAATAAATGTTTATTTTCGAAAAAAAAGCTGCACATTTTAAAGCGGCCTTTAAATGTGACAAACTCCACACACATCTGGGGGATAATGGTGCTGTATGATCAACTTAATATGACACATGTCCACTGGGAGGATTGTCTAACAGATCTACACCCATTTGTGTGTCTTAGATCTTTATTTCATCTCGTAAAAGACAAAAACAAAAGTGTTGCATTTATATTTTTATTCAGTTTAACCTAACCATCCCCTGTGACATACATATTACAGCCCGTTTCCGGTTCAAAATTACAGCAAGTTCCACCCATGTGGAATCTGAAGGGACGTGGTCACACATCTGCGTCAGTAGATAAGCCAATAGGAACGTTCCCTTTCTCTGAAAAGATCTCTGATTGGCCAAAGTCTTGTGTTGCTGACTGGATTTAGTGAAAAAAAAAAAAAACAGAACCAAGAGGCAGTGCAAATATCCAGTTTTCTCTCAGAGCACTTGAATCACAACATGCTTAAAGGTGATTATGGAGGTTTTATGGAGGTTTTTGTTACCGGCCCTATGTGCTCCTGCTGTAAAGGCTGTGAAATGTTTTTTTTTTTTCTTTAATCAGATACTGACTGTGAATGACAGGATCCAATCTGAACACACCACTCCTTCTAGTGGTTATATCTCAGTTAAGACTTCTCTCTTTTTACTGTTTAAAAGTGAGTGAGGCTTCATTTGAAAATGATGAAGTCATGTTGTGCAGCAGTGAAAGAGAGTGAAAGTGGTCACGATCAGTCAAACACAGTCCTGAAGAAGCGGATTAACTGTTAGACTTGAAATAATTAATACCTAAAAAAAAAACTTTTTTAACTTAGATTTTTGCTTAAATATTGAAATCATAAATATGGAGGAGTAGTTTTAGATGGTAAAGTAAGAAGTACAGTATCACATCTAGTACTGTATGTTATCTGTTACTTTCTGGATATCTATCTATAGTATAAATGTATGTACAGTGCATTCCTAAAGTATTCCAATATTTCACTTTTTTGTGTGCTGCAGCTTCATGCTCTAATAAAAACCAACACCAGTCCATCCTGAATCCCTGATAATGACAAGGCAACATTTTTGCAATTGCATTAGGAATGAAAAACTGAAACATCAGAAGTATTGAGACAATTTTCTGTGACACTGGAAATTTAGACATTTCTCTTGATCATCTTTGAGATGCTTCTCAAACTTGACGGGAGTCCAACTGTGGAAAATTCATTTGATTGGACATGAAAGGTGCACGCACACACACTCACACACACACACACACACACACACACAAACACACACACACAAAACATCTTTTTATTTTATCAGAAGGCTGCATCATAACAAAATGTGAACAAATTGAAGGGGTCTGGACGTTGTGAACGCAGTGTATGTGCCACATATATACATATCTATATGTTGTTTTCATGCGTCCACCTTTCACTTTATCTGTCACATCATATTTACCAGGAGGGAGCTTTATCTCTGCAAGCAGTGAGCACGCAGTCAGCAGGTCAGTACACCTGCCACGCCTCCAACTCTGAGGGAAACGTGACTCGCGTGACAAAAGTGAAGATCAAAGGTCAGTTGTTGCATGACAGCCTTTCTGTCTCTGTCTCTCTGTCTCTCCCGCCCATCCGCCTGCCAGTTCCCTCCGTCTCTGTGATGTCTGTGTGTCTGACTGGCTGGGAGCCACCGTAATTTACATTTTCTGTTTCTCCGTCTTGCATCATATGACAGAGTTGTAAGGGAAAGTCAAACCGAATTAAACTTGAATTCTTTCCCCTGTGAAGATAACATTCATATCATGATAGGAGGCGAGATATCATGAGGGGAGTTTTAGGCGTCAGTCCATCGCGATAAAGCTTCGTGTTTTTCTCCATTTGTAAGGCTGCATTGCAGTTTTCTGTGACTGTTAAGCTGTTGTACACAAAATGTTTCTATCAGAAAATCCACACAAATGATTAATTCATATGTTTTTCTAAGAATTTTCCTCCTGAATGAAAAAAAATCTCTTGAGGTATCTGCTCAAAATTAAGATATTTACAGCTCCTAATAGTCCCTCAACACATTCACAGAAGTTTTCAGGATATGTATTTGAATGTGTTGTCCAGTTTAAGAACAAAACACAGAATATGCAAATGTGCTGCTGAGCATCACTGGATTACACCAACACACCACTGCATTATATATTTCTGACTCCTTACTGTACTCCTACCCGTACTCCTACTGCAGATTTTCTCCAGAGAGCCAGGACTTTTCTGGAGCGCCATGCATGAGGGGGAAACATTTAGATTTGACTCCATTTCTCTTGGAAATTTCACTTTATTTTAAAATGTCACACAAAATCTTACATTTTGAACAATAATCACTGAGCGCGCACACTGCCCTAATACCTCTCTGTACATAACATCATCTGAGGTTTTGGCTGAGTTTTTGCAAGTCGTCGCCACATGGAGGGATTATCATACACTAATAGCTGATGTAGATGAAGTCGGTCTAAAATGCCTTAAGTAACCCCTAAACTGTCGCCCATGCATATATATGTTGAGCATTTCAGATTATCTGTAATAACAGCTGCACAGATCATGTGGTTATATATACATGAGACATGTGGTGTGCAAATCCTCCTTTATTAGCTCTTTGCAATAAGCACACGTGTTAGCAGCTGGCACGACAGAGCCAAGTGATAAATGTCATGTGGTAGTGCCATGATTACAGTGGTATTTGTGACAGCACGGCCTCAAAGAGACAGTGTGATATTACATTTAATATTATTTTTGAAAAGGTTATTTTTGAAAGTAACGGTCCCTCGCTTCAACTTCATCAAAAAATGTTTTCACATCACCACCAGAAACCTTGAAATATCTTTATGTAGACAAGTAGAGGACAGGGCTTGACAATTCTTTTTTTTTATCACTATTGTTTTGATGGTCCTCTTCATTTTTGTGTTTTTCCACTTTAATCATTTCATGACATTTAACAAACTATGCATGAATATTATAATCATGTTAATCCACAGAATCCTGATCCTTGCCCACAGTCTGTGTTGACTTCTGGTAACCTACTCTAAATTAAACTTATTTGCAGCCCTGCACAAGTTGATTTTAAGCAATAGCTGCAGATATTGATGTTTTTACATGAAGCGCACATACCTGACATGAGATATGTCTTGAATCAATGAAAATAATTGTTTTGGTTGTTTTTTCATTTTGTCTTTGTTTTTTCTCACTAGGTCCACCTGTCATTGTTGTCCCACCCAAAGGTACTTCTCTCAACATGTCCCAGAATGCACTTCTCCAGTGCCAGGCTGTGGCCGACCCCCCCAACATGACCTACGTGTGGCAGAAAGATAGAGAGAACGTCCATCACATAGAGTGAGTGCAAGTATTACTCTTTGCTCAGGTGTGATCCATTAGCACACTGTGCTGTCGACACAGTGTTACAGTGGTTTTTAACCTAAATATTGGAGCAGTGGAGCAATGGACTTTTTTATAGAAGGTTAAAAACAGTGTCTTAAGGAGGAAAAAATCAACAAAAGTTGAAGCAAGAAAATAATGGCTTATTATTATTACCACAACAAAGATAAGAAGCATCAGAGCATTTGGTTTGAAAATGAAAATTCACCTAAATTCTGCATCAGGCTCGAGCAGATGTGTGAGAAAATGTGCTCCTCAGTCTCCACAGACGCTAAACTAAAAAACCTTTCTCATCAGAGTCGGTAGTTAATGAAGCAGTGTCCCTGTGGGGATCGATAAAGGTGTTTTATTTATTTATTTATTTTTGAACATTCTGAGTCTGGTATCTGCCAGAGGAGCTACAGTACATGAAAGCCAGCCCCGGAGGACCAAACAAATCTTGCAGCGACATTTCTTAAAAGCCTGTCTGACATGCACTCCTGTGCAGAGGGCCCTGAATGATTTGATGACAAATGTTGAAGTTTCCTCAAAATGACCTGCAGTAAACAGAGTGACTTTAAAAAACAGGAGCTGCTGCGTTCTGGATGAAACTTCCTGGTGACCGAGGGCCAGCTCTCCATTAGACAGAGGGACCACACAGGAGAACTCAAAATGCACTCATGAAATTTCCAGTAATTTAACCTGACACCATCCATTTTAAATGTTATTGTGGTTCAATAATGTATCACGCTCTGAAAACGTCCGCCCCTCAGGTATGAAAAAAGTCAGCTGGGGTCACTTTTTCTTCTTAAACTCTTTAGACTTGTGCTGTAATGTTGGAAGTCCCTCCATGCATGATATAACATCAGCTGTGAGGTTGCCAGATAAGTTTAGCCTGAGCTAAAATAGCAACACTTTAGCTGGTGACTGGAAAACAAATCTTGATATCGCCACAACAATGCCCAGAAAGGTGCAGTGGGGTAAAACACAGAGTGGTGTCTGACCTCAGGGATTGGCTGTGTTGATTCCTGCTTTGATTGCTGCAAGGTGTTAAAGGGACAGATCCATATCCATATTAATTTAAATAAATACTAGATTAAGAATTGAGAGGTCTCAGGGCGGTGTTGGAAAACTCAAGTTTATACCTGAACAAAAGGAGCTTTGCCATTATCAAGCCTGCTGGTAACGACACAGTGCTTTATTCCTCCTGTATCTGCCCAGGAGAGTGAGGGCTCTACATCTGCACCACTCTTGACATGATTAAAGGTGGGGGGTTTTTTTCTGCTTCTGATGTGAAATTCAAATCAGCACAAAAGAAACAGACCGGGGTTATTTGCTTGGGGCTTGACATTTTGTGCCTGGGATCTTAAGGTAAAGCACAGCTTCTACTTACTGGATTTTTGTCTCAGTGTTGCACACCTGAGTGCGAGGGGGGTTTATTCATATCAAATAGTGTACAGCTGCTCGTCCTCTGTTATGAAAGGCTAAAAATACATAGCGGTGGAAGCATTTCAATCAGATCTGATTAAGTCTTTTCAATGATGTCATTGGGCGTGAAAAGGAGAGCGATGCCCCCTGAGGATCCTCACAGTGGTGGTGGTAATGAAGAGAACGATGTTGATGAGGAGTGGACGAGTGTTTATGAAGACTGGAGTTGGAGGGTCGCAGCAATTTGCAGTGAAATGGCAGCAGGAGAGGTTTGAGAAGTTTGTCAACTACAACCTGATTGGCCGGTTGAGAGACCAGGTGATTACAAGAAGCTGCTCAGAGAGTAAAAGCTTGAGAGAGTTGTGAATGAACAGGACATAAAGACAGTCTTCCTGATTGAAGTCAAGTTAAACTATAGTATGTGAACGTCAGGTGCCAGAGTGGAACCTCTGTGTTTTCTGATGGATAAAACCCACTTTTATCAAATGTGACATTTTCTACTATGATGCTGACATATTATATATTAATATATCAATCTATAATAATAATTCTATGATTTCATTTCTATGAACAACAAAACAAAAAAAATCGCAATCTCTAACAATTTACAAAAGCTATACACACACACACACACACACACACAGTACGTTATTATATCAGCCACAAAGAGAGGCCAGCAATACTTTTCTGACCTCCAGTGGTAGTTTTTACCTCTTTACTGTATAATAGCCATGTGGCCAGAAGGGGCTTGACTCACTTAACGCTTAACTCTCCAACTCGTGAGCCATCACCCTCATCATCATCATCATCATCGCGTTCCACTCCTTTAAATATGTGTCAGCAGAGATAAGGAGTGGGGAGGTGAAGAGCTCAGAGCAAATGTGAAATGGGATTTCTTTGGTCAGCTGAGCGGGCAGGCAATGAAAAGGCAGTGAGAAAGCTGTTCTTCATGTTTTTCATACAGTACAAACTGTTGGAAAACTATTTAAATCACACCTTTTGCAGGTTTTTATGTTCTTCATATGACAAAAGAGTTTTCATCTTTTTCTTAATTTTCCTTCCAAGATCATCTTGTTTGTTCAAAACGAATATACAGCCACAGTGTGATTCAATCCTCCACACAGTCATGGTTTTCATTTTTAGTCCTGTAATATGAATCTGAGTGTGAAAACATGTCAGACTCTCTGTGAATGTGGTTTTTCACAGGCTATAGATTTTATATGGAATATTTATAGCTGTCTTTATTGCTCCTTCACATCTGCTCTACTCTTTCAGTGTTGAACAAAATGTGATTGTCTGTTTGTTTATTTCTGTGATGCCATGATGCCATGTAGGTTTATATGAAGTGTTTGAGGAGCAGTTGACAAGTGCCAGGTGTTTTTCCTCTGTTACTTTTACTCATTGCACGCTTGGAGATGTTGTTGGCATCTAATCAGAATGACACCGGAGGGGGTGAAGATGCAGGTCCTCCATCCTCGCACCTCTTGCTTTTATCCCTGCTGGGAGGAGGTAGAGATGCACACGGCAGGAAAAGTCTTCAGTGACTTCAGTGACTGCTGTCCTGCTTTAATTTGTTCTAAAACATGACCTAATCTTCATCGAAGTGTAGACAACTACAACCTGCTTATGCTAATACCATGAAAAATACAACCTTTTACTCCTTATCGATCACATCCATTAAATATTTACCCCGCCGGTGGAAAAAAGGAAGTGAACCTTTGGATTTAATAACTGATTGGACCTCCTCCGGCTCCAATAACCTCAGACCAGCTCTTCCAGTAGCTGCTTATCAAACCTGCACCCCATTCAGGACCACTCCTCCTGCAGAGCTTCTGTAGCTCAGACACATTCTCAGGATTTCTGGTGTGAGCAGCTCAGTTCAGGTCACTTCACAGCATCTCTCCTGGATTAAGCTCTGGACTCTGACTGGGTCACTCCGAGAGGTAGAATTACTGCGTTTGAAGTCATTTTGGAGTAGATTTACTTCGATGTTTAGGGTCCTTGTACTGCTGCACCACCCAACTCCTGCTGAGCTTCAGCAGCTGGACAGCCACCCTTACATCCTCCTATTAGAGACTAAAGAGACCTTGATAAACTTCATTCCTCTCCTCTGACGTTGAGCAGTCCAGGCCTAGAGGCAGCAGAGCTCCCTCCATCCTATTTCATCTTTTGGATTATGTTTTCATGCTGGTGCGCAGTTCCCTGACTACACCATATATATAGAGAGAGCTGCATTTTCTTCCCAAACAATTCAACCTTAGTTTTATCACTCCACAGAAGATCTTCCCAGGAGTGCTGTGGAGAGTTAAGCTGCTCTTTGGCAAACTTCAGGCGTGCAGTGGTGTTTGATTTTTCTTTCCTTTTTGGAGAGCAGCAGCCTCCTTTATAGTGTCCTTTGGTGGACATCATGCTACATACAACCGTACACCATGAATTGCATATGTTCAACCCATGACCAAAGATCTTTACCTGCTCCAAAGCTTCCTCTGAAGATTTTTGCTCTGGGCTCTTTTTTTTTTTTTTGTACCTCATTGAGCATCTGCTTTGTGCCTTTGGAGTCATCTCTGTCTGGTCCACTCATCTAGGGAGGATATTAAGCCGGATGGCTGTTTTTCTAGAAGTATGTAATATGTAAAGTCTATGAGATGACTTTGTAACCCTTCCATCGTTATGCAAATCACTGGCTCCTAATTGTCAGCCCTCTGAGATCTCTTCTGTGAAGTGTGGTTCATAACAGCAGACTTGACAGAACAGCAAACTCAAGATGTTTGAGTGTTTCTTTGTGAGTCAAACTAGCCTGCACCTCCATCTGGCATTATTGGTTAGACTCCAGGTTTGATCACTCCTGACTGCAGTAAGACTCTAGTTTCGCCAAGGACTTTAGCTGAGGGCTTCACACACTTTTTCCAACCAGCACTGAGAATGATTGACCAACGTTTTCATCACATAAGACCACAACACAGTAATACAGACAATATTTTTTGTGTGTTTTTTTTCTCAGTTAGATGAAGATCTGACCAAATTTTAAAACAAATGAATCCATAAATGCACAAGTACTTTAGGTGTGATTACAGGTGCAACCAGGAGAGGTCAGTTTTCAGCATCCTGTTAAAGGTGCCCCCTGGAGTTTCAAGGAGTCAAACATACCAGTATTTACATCTGGTGAAACTTGTGTATCATTGAACTCTAACAAACATGTTGAATATTTTTCTCTCCTCATCTCCTCAAAGCTAATTTTTTTCACTAATAACTGAAGTTGTCCTCTTCACTGTTTGTCAGCGCTTCACTGCATTTGTGTGTGTGTGTGTGCTCTAGCTGCAAGCAGAATAGGAATGTGTTGCGCTACCTGTGTGTTTGTGCATCCTTGTGGGAGATACCAACAAAATTGGGACCTATTTGTAAAAACCACTGCATAGCACTATTTGTGGTTAAAAACTGCACAGAGCAGCTTTAAGTTACTTTTTATTGTCAGTTAAGGAGTGGTCATTAAACCATTTTAATGACAATTAACTGAGTGTTTGTAATGTTGTGAAAAAGGGGTTACACGGATTGCACACAGTATTATGACAAACCTCTGCAGCATCGCAGAGCTGTTTTAATTCATTATTTTGGTTTTATGGTACATTAACTGTACAATTCAGCCTCAGGGCTCTCATCAGCCCCATTTCCACTGGGTGCTACAGCTCAACACCAAATGTCAGACAAAGTTAGAGACTAGCTGATGAAGAAAGTTGTGAAAGTGCCAGAGATTTTTCTTAGGAGTTAGTGGAGGAAAAGCTACTGATAAAGGAGAGAGGCTATTGGACTTCCATTCATCAAGCACACAGACACAGGAATACAAATGAATACTCATTCTATTAACTATGTGTTTGTTGAATGTGTATGTAGGTTTGTTTCCCAGCAAATTAGGCCATAATGAGAGATTGATTCATTCATCATTCTCATAGACATAAAAAAAAGCTTAATGGTCTCACATAGTATAAAGTGTGATCTCTATGTCTTTTTGTATTATAAGTCAGGTAGCTTCTATATTTATACTGTGAAAGTATCAAAGCCTCAGTCCACAAAGAAATACACACAGCCTATATCAGGCATCTCAAACCGATTCCACAAAGGGCCGGTGTGGTTGCAGGTTTTTGTTCCAACCAATAAAGAATACACAGTTTGACCAATCAGGTGTCTGAAGACTGAGATCATTTGATTAACTGAGTCAAGTCTGGTGTGCTGCTGCTTGGTTGGAACAAAAACCTGCAGCCACACGGCCCTTTGTGGAATGAGTTTGTGGTGCCTGTTCTAGATGCTGCCCCAGCACTTGTCCTTCCTCTTCGCCCATAACCAGAAGCTGCTCTTCTCTG
>OMNW01003732.1:4731-14890 GCA_900303245.1 Selene dorsalis
GGGGGTCGTGGAGAGGAGAGGAGAAGGAGGAGGAGTAGGGGGAGGAGGTGGAGGGTGTCTGGGACGCTAGAACAAGGTCTCTGGGAGATCACTCTCCCGGGAGCCCCTCTGTCTGACAGCTGTGAAAATTCATAGCGATTGATTTTGTAATTAGCAGTTTATCAATCGGATCGACGTGGGCTCACTGATGGATTGCGAGGAAATTGTTTCCTCAAAGTTGTTTTTTTAAGTCCACCCCTCCTCCAAGGACTACGAGCAGTGTGCTGAGTGTCTCCTGCCCTCTTTTCCCTCCCATCTGTTGAGATGTCTCCATCACTCTTTTTATTTTCTCCTCTTTTTCCCTTTGTCACAGCAAAACATTTCATTTATTGTGCATGTGTGTTTTCAAGTGTAAAAAAAAAAGAGCAAAATATTGGTTTGAGCTTAAGTTGTGAAGTCAGCCTCTCTGAAAAGAACAAGAGATAATTATGTCACACCACATCCTCATCTGAGATTTTTTTTTAGCCTTTTGTTCTTTCTATCCCCCCCTCTCACCTCCCTCCCTCATTCACTTTACAAAACGACCTACTTCATTTTACCACTGTGGATTTGAAAACCGTCAGGGTGAGAAATGTCTCAAGGTCTTGGGAATACAGTTGTTCCAGTCAATGAATTTGGGGCGAAGTCTGAAATCTGTTTTGCCTTTTATTGTCCCGTGTGGTAAAATATGCACCGCCAAGGTGAGACGAGTCAGGCAGCCAATGACATGCCGCCTCCAGAGCACCAGACACTGGTTAACCAGTGTGAGAAAACGCCCTGAGAGAGGCGCAGGAGATGGAAACACAGGCGGGGAAAGGGGAGAATGAGAGTGGAGTGCTGTAACATAATGTACAGGAGGATCAGTGAAAAACGGTGGCACTGTAGCGAAACATTAGAGGAGTGAGATGCCAGACTGAAACTGTAGCCTGTTCTAAAAGTGGCCAGAGTCGAGAGAGAGATTTGGGCAGACGGAAGCTGAGGCTGAGGGAGAGTCACAGTTTATATTGTCCACTTTACAAAATAAGGAGCGTAATCTTGTTTTAAAGATGGATAAATCATTTCACAAATCATAGGGAAATTTAAATGGGTCAGTTTCTCCCTCCAATATTTACACAGCTGTTTGGATCAGTAAAATGAACTCATTCTTATTTATCCATGCTTCTGTGTGGTGGACAGAGACTCCTCAGAGGGAGTAGGGAGGAAATTAATTGAAAGGAAGTGTTGTATTCATCTCAGGCTTGTTTGTGCTGTCCAATTCTCTAATGGAGACCCTTTTTTGTGTTTTTTTTTTTCCTTAGTTTTTTGTAAAACAGTCTGTGTTTTGGAACAGCGAGGTGTTTAATGAATGTGTACTTACTCAGCAGAGATCAGCTGCTACTCATGGCATTGTTACTGTAGGATAACATTCATTTTCAGTCTGTGGTCTGGGGCTGCATGAATATCCTGCCCAGGCCACCAAAGAATAAATATATATATAAATAAAGCAGATGTTTTTATGATCTATTCCTTATCTTGTCATGATGTGAGTTATATTTATAATGTGTTCCCCACCTTGCTGCTACTGACAGAGCAATAAAGATCAATCGTGAGATTTAATTTTGTTTTAGAAAAATCCATTTCCCATCACTCCTGTTATATGTGTTTCAAAGTGCAAACTACATTTCTTACAAGTTCCATTTTTTTTTCTTCTCAAATTTGAAACCCCATCAATCGTCACACCTCCTTTCTGTGCTCCCGTCCAGACTCCATGCACATAGAGGACATGGAGGCGGTCCAGAAGCTTCAGGACGCCCTCCACGAGGCCCTGCAAGACTACGAGAGCAGCCAGCACCAGGAGGACCCACGGCGGGCGGGCAAGCTGCTTATGACCCTGCCCCTGCTGAGGCAGACGGCCACCAAGGCCGTGCAGCACTTTTACAGCATCAAGGTGCAGGGGAAAGTTCCCATGCACAAACTCTTCCTGGAGATGCTGGAGGCCAAGGTCTGATCGGAGGGTGGCTGATCGGCCGCGGCTACAGAGGAGGGCTGCATTTAGCGATACAGAAAGTGACTTGAACAAAGGCTTATGGGTACTCAGGAGAGGGAGACCCCCACTGACTGTACCGGGCAGGACAGACTCTCCTCTCTCGCTCCCCCTCCTGGAACCCCGGGGCACTAAATAAAAAAGAACAAATGCAAAACTTGGTTATTAGTATAAATATAAAAATGATGCAGATTAATTTAAAATATATAAGAAATACTATGTACAGTAATAACTTTTTTGGTTTTTGTTTATTGTCAGTGGCCATGCTGTATATGAAGAAGGACCCCTCTGCCCCCTCAGCATCTTCAGAATAAGTACTGTAGTTGCCAGTTCTTGATAGACAAGAAAAAGAGGTTTCTTTTTTCAGAGAACTAAACAAGTTCCTTCAATTTGTTCTGAAGACAGCAAAGGTGTCAACAACCATAAACAGACTCACTTGTCTCACAGTTGTGTTTTTGCCTGGACTCGACCAGGACATGTACATATTTATTATTGGAAGACTGAGTGTACAGTTCAAAGTCTGGTGAACTTGGTGGCCATTTTCTCTTGTTCTCCTCCTGGTTAAAAAAAAAAGAACTAAAATTGTTACCTAAATGTGAACTCTTATCAGTTTAAATGTCCTTGGATATACCTCTTCAGAGCAGTAAGCCGTGTGGTCTTTGTGGATCTGTCTCAGACGGGAGGATTTGCTGGTCCCACGTTTAACTAAACTAGCATTAGGCAGGTACAGTATTCAGTCGTCTTATTCTGTAGTAACTCAGCAATAAAGGGAGCTTTGGGGAAGCTGGGCTTAACTTCCTATCTTTCATGTGCTTTTCGATGCTGCTGTTGCTAAAAAAGACCATGCCTGTGTGTCTCAGTCCCACCGGTGGGATACACCGCTGTACCACTGTTGCACCTGTGTGTCTCCTCTCCTATAGCGGTTTGTGTCAGTGCTGTTCAGGCAACCCATTGAAACCCAAATTTGGTCATTGTTTAAGCCTGTGGAAATTGCCTCTTGGCATGCAAACAGATGACCTGATTCAGGCTAGGTGAAAGATGATTAGCAGGTTTGGTGTGGCAGTATCAAAGGATTTATGCCGAGTGGCAGAAGTCCAGGAGATTCCATGTTCAAACAATCAGAGGCCCATATGTCAACCACTCTATTTTGGGCCCCTTTAAGCCCGTGGCAGAGTCATCCCGCACACAGGGAGCAAGGTGCCCAGCATCTGCTCTCACCATTTTAGACACCTCCCATCTTTTAATAGCTGTGCCTGCATTTATAGAGCTTCAACCAAACGGAGGTAAATGGCAGGTGCAGAGCCAGAGCGGTGGCACTTCACACTGGGTTTATTTTTAACCCAGCAGGAGGTTGTTGTCTGCATGGCCTCCCTCTAGGAGTACAGTAGACACGTGGAACACTTCTTCTTGACCTCATGTTGACACGGTGGCCAGTGCAGAGTAACACCCTTCGCACCGGGCCAGGAGGCAGGCAGGCATCTGTGAGGAGAGCTCGGGATGCTCAAGCATGCACATGTGAATAGCTATGCAAGAAACAAAGTGTCAGCATGCTCCAGAGGGTAACAGCAACCCAACAGTGTGTGAGTACAAGGTGTGATCTCTGGTGGGAGTACGAGATCTCATGCTCCCTTCTCCCTGTGTTTAGCTACATGTCCATTACGCCAGGTGTGTGTAATACTTTAGTCCAGCCCAGCAGAGCCGTGCCGCGTCGCTCGTCTCCACGTGAGAGAGAATGTGTTGGAGGTGAATGCTTATACTACTGAAGGATTTTATGTGATGTGATAAATTGTGGTGCTGTCACAACAATATGATACTGTGATCAAAGGAATCCCTGACATTGCAGTAGGGTAGAGTTGCCGCCATGCTTGCAACATCAGTGACTAGCACTGATCCTGTGGTCGGCATGCATTTGTTTTTTTTTTAAACAGCAGCCTGACTGGGCCGTGTAATGGAGGATGACTACCTACTCCCGCACCCAATCTTCCCAACTTGAATTAGCCGTTGTCCACTTAACAAGCTCCACTGTAGACGGTGACAATATAACGTGAGTTATTTTACTGTTGTGCAATACAACAGGGACCAATTCTGACTGAAACCATGCTAAAAGCATGCTTTTACTTAGATTTGGGAGAATTTGTACACTATTAAGTAACAAAGTATTCTAAAGCCCTCTAATCAGAAACATGTATCCCGTATAGCAGAAGAGGAACTATATTTGATTTGCTTAAGTGACAAAAAGACTTTTGTGCTTGTTTCAATAAAAATGCTGTATAAATGAAAACTTTTGCAGAAACTCTTTACAACTAGAATTTTGTAGCGTCCCAAAGGATCAGCCATAAGAGTCATAATAACGGGAGTCCTCTCATCTCCCCCTTTTCTTTTTACCTAGCAATGTGGCACTGTGTTAAGTAAAAGATAACATGTCTTACATTACAAGCTGTGTCTAAGTGTGTAAATATATCAGCATCAATACAGTAGGTTGCCGAAATACCATTGAAAATAAAGTATGCAGCGCCCTGCTGACTACTACCTCATTATCATATTGTCAATATTTCTCTGATTTAACACTTTCTGCTCTTTATCATCTTCACGTGTGTGACATACCTGAGCCATCCATGTTTCTATCAGAAACTCTCTCCTTCAGTGCTCCTGCCAAAATATTTGTAATTGTAGTTTCTGATCTTCTCTTCCCATTCATTCTTCATAGATCTGTTTGTAAAGGTAAAGCATGCTTCACGTTGACCACATGACTTGGCCATCTGTGGGTGTGACCGCCCCCTTCCCCTCCCCTCTCCCCTTTTGGTTACTAAGCGGGTAAATGTTTTTATGAACATCAATGTGTCAGAATTGGTCCCTTGATGACAAATTGCAGACAGGGGCAGGTGACTGATTTCCTGCTTCTGTGCTATGAGTATTTATGGTGTGAAATATATCATTTTGGCAATGGTGTACATTGATATCTCTGATCGTTGAATCACCAATATCTGTGTAACTTTTACGTTTTGATTTTCAAAAAGGTAAAGGATCAATGAATTAAATACTCCCTGAACTCTGTGATTCTTTTGTGTTCTGGCTAAAAATCAGACTAAACTTTCTAGACTAAAGTTTATATTAGCCTGCTAGCACAATCACAATGCTAACATGCTTATAATTAGCGGGTGTAGCCTCAGGGTTAGCCTGTTCACTGTGGAGGCAAAAAACTTTGCCCTCTGGCGAGGAACAAGAAGCAACAGAAGCCTACCAAGGTTTTAAGAATTTATTGCAACTCTTTGTCTAACTAAGGGAACAACTAGTAGATAATAAACAATGATCATCAAAACAAAGAGTCTTACTATGCGGCCGAATGGGGTGCAGCCTCTCGCAGCCACAAAGGTCTCAAGAGTCTGGACACCCACTGTCAGAATGACTGAACCTTATATACAAGATAGTTACAAGTAAACAAACTAGTTCAAACTACATAAATACCATTGTTTAAAAAGACAATCCAAAGTGACTGTCAACATCAGCTACAACTCAGAGTAGCAGCTGACCCTTTTTGATTAACCAATCATTCCTCTGTTTCTGAGGGGATTAAACTGATTAAAAGCAAAATTTTCCCTTACATTCACCATTGTTGACTTGTTAGCATGCTAACAATTAACAACAACTAACAGAGCAACTGTGGTGTTTTGCAGCTGGGACCTGATTAGAATTTGATTAGTTTAGAATAAGACAGTTTCCAATTTTGATGAAACCAAATGCAGAGGAATCACCAAAGTGATGATGGTTCATCTACAGGGGAGGAGGAAGGAGAGGAGCCAGTTTCATGGCAGTTGCTCCTGTTGTTGTTGAGATCTTGCGCTTAAAATCAACAAAAGTGACACTTGTGTTTGTGCTACAGTGAAAAGCTGGGTTCATCATCTGAGAAGCATGCACATCTGTACAAAAGTTCTCAAAAATTATTCTAATAGTTGTTGAAATATTTAGACGAAACTTGTACATTGACTAAATTATTGCCACCCACAGAGTCATGCCGCTAACATGACTAAAAACACATTGTTAAATCCATAAACCCTCAGCACTCAGAAGTAACTACAACACTACAGACACTTGTTCTTTATTGTGTACTATCACCACAGTGCATCTACTTAGTCATTCACCCATTACAGTAACTTATACTTAACATTGCCCTGTGCTTGGTGTATTTACCTGTTTCATTGTGACCAGTCAACACTAAGTGAGAGTTCGGTGATGGGACAGAACATATCACAGCACTCCCAGCAGACCAGAAATGGGGGGGGGCAAGGAGGGGGGGCAGTAAGTGAGGAGAGGCTCTGAAGCCACAGATTCATGCAGGCCACCCAACCATCCAGCCATCAACCGCAGCCACTGCAGGGCCAGGAGCTGTTGAAAATGGATCCGTCACAGGAAACAGGCAGACAGACACGCTAACGCTGATGGAGGGTGGGGGGATGTGAGGGGGCTGCAGCTCCATTATTTCAGGAAGCTGATATTCCAGGGAGTTAAAGTATTCCCTTCTCTATATAATTATAAGAGCCAATTTCCCTTTTTGAAATAATGTCTTGGCAACCAATTAATTGTCATAATCCTCTACATGGAAACAATGGCATCACAAGGCAAGAGAAAGGATGACCTGAGGATGAAAGGAAAGAAAAAGGAGGTCTGGAGGCCCACACAAATAAAGTGTAGAGGATAGTTGTCAGGCGCTGTATTTTTTAATTTTTTTTTTTAAGGCAATGTGCTTCTCATTTCTCATGCAAATCATCTGGCCATACCTTGCCATCAATAAGTTTCTTACAGATACAGTAGTAGGGCAATCATTTACCTCCATTGACAGGTCAAAACACCTTTCATTAGAGTTATGAGGCATCTCATCAAGATGCGGCCCCGTGTGCAGCTGTATGACTGCTGTGTATTGCTTAAGTGTGTTTCATTATTCCCAAAGCAACGTTGATGATGGTGAGGGAAAGGATTACACGTCAGGGTGAGTGATTGGGTTTGAACAGAGCTGCTGCATACACTTTGTATCAACCCAGGGCTCAAATTACACTTAGGTTGAAAACGGAGCACGCAAATGCCCAGGAGAGCTTGTGGCACAGAAATGAAGAGTGGGCCACCAGCTCTCTCTCTCTCTCTCTCTCTCTCTCTGTATCCCTCACACACACACACACACACACACACACAGACACACACACACTTTTCATCTCTTTCCTTTGTCAAATTTTCTTTTGACCCCCACCCCCTTCCTTCTCCCTTCCCCTCCCAGCACTTCACCCCCTTGTTTTGAGGCACAACCATCCTTTATGGGCATTCTTATTGTTCCACTGATTCTGTTATGTGTATTTATTGCTCCATTTGTGAAATTGGAGGCACCAGCCGACAAGACTATTACTATTCAATAACAAGAGCTGGGCATTTTCACAACCGTGAGCTATCAGTGTCCCAGACAGAAACGTTACGTCACATCAATTTCAAACAACAGACAGATTGCTACATTGTTGTTGTGTATTCTACTGGTAGGAGAAAACTCACCCATCACTACAGGGGAGGAAACTGCGAGCGCCACCAGTCAGCAACACATCTGATCTTCAACCAAAGGACAATGTAATTGGCTCAAGAGTAGATCTATTTCCTAATAGATCCCGGTTACTGCTGTCCTGCACCTGTCCCGCTCGCAGTATCCGAGCCATGCATCCCCACACCTCTGACCCTGCTCAAGACTCTCTCTGGCTGATCAATAGGCTGTCAAAGTGCCTAGCAGGCACAGCAACTGGGCCATCTGAGATTTCACCCCCTCATTGTCCATCTTCGCTGTTTTAAGTGCATTTATCAGGTTACACGCCTGCTCTCTTCATCACTTAATGCATGGCTGAGCTGCTGTCCTAAAAAACCTAATGGCCATCAGCGGACCTTTGTCCCAGTTTGTCAAATTACTCTTGTTACATTTTTCAGACAGACCATTATGCAATCATATGGCGAAAGCAGAGACTTTGGGCATGAGTACAATTTAAATGTGGGATCAATCTGCTGTGGGTGTCGGACTAAAATCTTAAACAAAAAACATTTACATATCATATCAAAAGACTTGAATTTCAATTTCAAAGTTATGCTTTTAGTATTTCTGGGCCATGCTGGGGATGCATGAACAAATGTTACAATTTCAGCTGACGAACACTGTAGAAATTGAGCGGACCCAGAAAATCCCCTGGAAACAAGTCCCAGAGGACGGAGGGGGAGAAGTGGTGCCGCCACACAGGACGCCTGCTAGGATGAGACCACACTGACCCTGCAGCACTGCTGAGAAAATACTGCTTTTAGCTAAAATCTGTGCACTTGTTCCTGTAACACTTGAACATTGTAGGAACACAAGCACTGAGAGAGAGCGGGTAGGTAAGGTAATAAACTGCACACACACACACAGACACACAAGATAACTGCATGTGAAGGGTTTTCTTCCTTCATTTGAGATTTATTTGCCCAACTGTATCTTTATCTGTGCTGCTCACTGATATGAAGCTGTGGGGGGAAGCAGAAATATTTCCAACTATCTGCCGAATGTATCTCCCTCCACCTAAGGAAAAACACTGTAGCGGGTTGTGTGTGTGCGCATGGGTGGGTGGTTGGGTGTGGGGGCCTCTCTCTTCTCCCTTCTGTTTTATTGCCTCTGCCATGTATTCACACGTTCTTATGGGCTTTTCCAATTTAACCACTGGTTTGGAAATAATGAAGGGAGATAAGGAACATTGATAAGCATGGATACGTCCATCAAATGGAGGAAAACTCACACAGAGCGGTTTGTGTGCTCACTTCACAGGCATTTAACACAATTGCTGGGTTATTACTGATGTTCAGACCTGTGTTTCGCATCATATGAAGACATCATTTTCTAAAGTATTTTTCTGGGCATGATTAAAAATTTTAAAGCTGAAATCAGAATTATAAATATTGTTTATATTTCTAAACCTGTAATTTAATTTTTCTTTGCCAAATCTACATATCAGTTTTAGTCTTTTAATTAACTATACATTTGCTGAATATTGTTCCCAAGACTTTAAAATCAGTGAGATATGATTTAAAGAATAACTTTTTTTGTCATATGTCATTTGCTGACTATGTGTGTGCTGTGCTTGTTGGTACTATAGAAACCAGGATTTCCTGGGGTCCAGAGGAGCAGAGAGGAAATGGTCAGGCTCAACTCCAGTGGGAAGCCACAGATGGGCCTGACCTTTTCGGCATGTCAAGCAAAGGTTAGAAATCTCCACTGGCCTTAAAGCAAATGCACTTGTTTGCCATAATGGAGGAGGCCCCTGTCTTTTTTTTCAGCTAGAGACCAGGTCTGGTCCCAAGAGATCTCCCTCTGATGGAATTCTCTCTGCACACACACACACACACACACACACACACACACACACAGAGAGAGTCTACTGTCTCTATTGCTGCCAGCTTTGCCGTATAATTAAGTTCAAGTGAGTGTCAAGCTTCCTTGTATCAAACGCACCAAACGCAACATGTTTTATTGCACAAAGTATTTTCGATTATAAAATGAGCTGCATCCTGTTTGTCAATGTGATCATCCTTGTTTCCTCTTCCGTGTCATTTCAGAGGGAGTCAAACAGTCAACTGCGTGATGAATCTACACAGCAGGTGAGAAACACATACGTGATCAACCACCTAACACCCCAGGAAGGAAGCCACCCATCCCTTATCCTCTTATGAGATCTTCTATAGAAATCTCATAAATATTGTAAAGACACTCTGTCTGGGGCCTATAGACATTTTGTACATCATATAACACATATGGCTGCTCATAATTCACGCATTTATATTCATAAACGTGATTTTGTATTTAAAATATGACTCATAAAGCGTGATATATGGAAATTGACTGATCATATGTGATTCCTGAATTAAATATCATATAGATCACATGTTTTATGTCCTTTTCATCCGCTCTCTCTCTCCTTGCCTGAGAAAGGAGCCTTGACCACGCAGGTAATTTACAGTGTTATCGGATGAGTGCAAAACATGCTGTAAATAAATAAGAGTCGACCCATTTCATTTTAGGGACGGGGAGGAGGTTAGCCACCCCCATCCTCCCCCTATACTGTACCCCACCCC
>OMNW01003734.1:2000-12193 GCA_900303245.1 Selene dorsalis
AGGGGAGTGGAGAGTGGGAAGATAAGGGGGAGAACTTGTTGTCCCTTCTCTCCTCACTCTCTCTCTCTCTCTGACACACACACAAACACACACACACACACACACACTGTCCTGCTGCTGAAAGCACCGTTAGATCACAAAATGTGAATTAAAACAGATGCCAGTTAAATGCATTGCTTATTATGAAGAAAAATGAATCTGTATATTTACATCCTCACTACATGAACAAACAGCCATGTGGTGTCATAGACAGAGCGTCAGGCCTGGTTTGGGAGTTTTCATAGGGTTTGATGATGTTTTAAATGAAACAGAATAACACCAGCCGTATCCTTTATGAGGCATGAAGCATGAAACATGTGCTGCAGAAATGAAATTTGGACATAGTGGCTGAATTTTCAGTGAAATAAGTCAACACAGAGGCGAGCGTGCCTGCGTGTTGAAGAGTGCTTGTGTCCGGCAGCAGCTGTAGACTGGCATGTTTTCGTCACAGATGATCAAGCGTACACACGGTGACAAAAACTGGACCTGAACTCCTGTCCGGATGAATCAGCGGGTGCGCTCATGTAGAAAAGTCCTCTCCCCGGTGAATATCCAGTTCCTTTCCTCCTCTGCAGCCTCTGCCTTGCATCCCCAGGACAAATCCTCCACCCCTCCCTCCCCTCACTCCACCCTCTGCTCTTTCCTTTTCCCCTTTCTCTAACCTCCGTTTCCCCCCCGCGGTTTCCCCTCCCGCGCCCTCTGTCTACGCAAACCCTACCAACCCCCCTTCTTCTTCTCCCTCTCTCCCCAACATTCACTCAGTTTATTTTGATTTATTTTTTTTTTTTTTTGCTTTTAAATGTCACCACCAGCGGTACTGTCTCTGTATTACTGGCTGGTTCACCACACTCGTCTGTTTCTATGGTGTTTTGTCTGCAGAAAGACTACAGTTATGAGTATTCATGTGCGTATATACCTGGATTGGGCCGAGGGAGTGCCAGCCTTTTGTCATTACTGTCAAGTTTCCATTGAATCAGAGCGGCACGCTGGCAGGTTGGTTAGGGAGTCTGTCTGCTAGCTGCAGAGCTGCCGGTTTGATTCCCACCGGTGTCCAATCAAGTCCACGTATCGGTGCTCCAGCCAGTTGTGAAATCATCTGCTGAGAACACACAGCACACACTTCAGCCCTCCTAATGATTGTAACAGTCACATCGTCATTCTGTAGGTAGAAACTGCATCCTGTCACCACCACCACCACACTGACAATACCTACACGCCAACATGTGTTTTGTGTTTTTCAGCTTCTCTTGATGAACTCTGCACATAAAACCCGAGACGCCACCCCCACATGCAAATACCCCTGTGTTGTGTTTTCTATGGGTTCCCCCCTTGTCAAGTACTGATTTCCTATAAAAGCTCTAGTATAAGTGAATCGACAATATCAGTAGAGCAAAAACCGACAGCTACTCATCCACTTTCTAGATCACTCTCGCAGCGTAGGTGGGTTCTGCCATTGCTGAACAGCCGAGTTTCTGTTTTCACTTGTATTAAACGCAACAGTGGAAGAAGAGCCCTGTCACCTGTTCTTTGCGAGCCACTAAAGAGCTGCTGCCACGATTGTGTTTCACCCAGAACTATGATTGATTGTAAAATTGGACTCGCCATTTAGCCAGAAAGACCCAACTGGGACCGGCCAGAGAAGGGTTTTGTCTTACCACTGAAGGTTGAGGAGAACGGTGTGTGTGTGTGTGTGTGTGTGCGCTCCGTCCAAAAAATAAAGAGCCACCGTTTAAACACACAAAACAGAATATATTGAGCATTTCAAGGAGTCTGCATCACATAATTCAAGCATATCCGATCTAATAAAATAGGAAGATGATGGGTTTAAATATGAGGACGGTAAAGATTTCTACAGCTTTGTTAATCTATTAGTAAATACATGAGTCGTATCGGTCGGTTTGGGTATCGTTTCATAATCAGTGACTAAAACAATAATTTTCAAAAACAGTGCTCTGTCGTTTTGAGCCCTACTCAAATAGGAGGAAATAGTGCAAAGGGGACTTTCAGCTGCAGTTTAATACAGATCTAGTGCAGAGGATGGTGTGTGTGTGTGTGTGTGTGGGGCTGAGTCAATATAAACTACAGCAGCGTGTGTTTATGGTAATGAAGGAACGTGTCATTTTGCACAACGGCAGAGCTCTGTAGTACAGAGGAATAAAACTATGCCACTTGTCAGTATGATTAATTTATTGTTGTTGCTGTTTACTGGCAATGGAAAAAATTACGTAAAATTGCCGGCCTTTAAATGTCGCCTAAAGAAAAGGGGCATCGTTAGAATTAGCACAGATTAAATTATGAATACGTGAGTAAATAGTACATTTAGTCTTCAATACTCACACTGCAGGTGACACACACCCACTAAAGGAAAAAATCGATTTAATAATTTAATATCTAGAGTAACTTTATGAATATCTTACGTTTAACTGTTTGTTTGTTTTTTTTACTGTTTAAGCACGACTGTGTACAAAGACATATAAACGCTGTTCTAGGAGGAACGAGCCCTGCAGGTGTGCCACCAATCTGCTGACAGACTGTAGCCTCCAACACGTTGTCTCACTGCTTTTTACACCACTAAATGACCAAGTAGCTGCAGGCATGACACACTGAATTTAAATGAGATGAATTTCCACCCAGACGTGACAATAGTTGTTTCAAGTTCAAGCCTAAAACACGTCTCTTCTTCTTCTTTTTCTTCTTCTCTAGAAAATGCTTTATCAGACCAACGTATCTCTTTATAGGGCTATATGTTTTGTTTTGTGTCACAGCGACAGCATGTTAGGGTATTTACAGCAGTGATCAAACAAATAATAGATCATATCTTATTGTTAACACCCATGCCAACACATTTAAGGAAAAGTGCAGAAAAGTGCATTTCTGATCACAGTGTTCTTTTTCTTTCTTCTTCTTTGTGTACACTCATTTCAACCTTGAACTTTACACAACAAAGTTACCACCACTACCGTTCTTATCTTTATGGCTCACTCTCTCTTAACAGATGCATGCAAACTCTTCACTGCAAAAAAAACAACATGTGGTTTTACTGCAAAAAGTGCCACAACCAGGACAAACAATAGAAAATAAAAAAAACTCGATGATATGGACGGGTCGGGTGGAAGGGCTGTATCTGCTCCATAGCCTCGGGTTGCTGTTAGCCAATATAAAACAGCTGGGCCAGAATGTCAAACATGTTGTCCTGATTTATTAACCCCAACTACACTCTGGTGACCTCATACAGACACAGACTGCAGCGCACATTCACATGTAGTTGTGTATTACTCAGCCAGACACACACTTCACTGTCTTCTCGTTTATAGAAATAGTTTTGCAGAGAAAGCAAGATAAGTAGATCGATATGACCGCCAATATAAAGCGAAACTAGGCTATCTTAGATTAACATTCACACTGCTGAGTTTTAGTTTAATAAAAAAATGCACCTGTTTGGGACGTGCGTGTATGAATTATAAATGTCACCAACCTTGTTGTCTTTTCGAGTAGCAGCTGTTAAATCGCGCAGTATTTTTTAACGCTCAAACGGACTTTTCTGCCTTTACTTCCTGTTTACACCGGTTTGCGCATGCTCAGTGTACGTCAACGCCGGTCACATGATATACGTTCCCGGATGTGGAGCGAAACGATCGTTTTACTTTTAAAATGGTGAAATATCGACATTAAATTAAATAGGAAAATTGAATAAATGTAACATATACATTAGGACAATGAAACAAACAAGTGAAAAAAAATCCTCACGTTTTAAGCAGAAGTTAAAATGGAAAAACGTAGTAGTTTGGATGTAGCATTAGCTTAGCTTAAAATACAGGAAGTAGGTGGAAACAGCTAGCTCACCTTCGATTTAATGTGACGCTTCAGGGTTTGTAGAAATTTTGTTGTTTTGTGCACTTTGACTCTAAAATATCTCAACAATTATTAGACTGATATTTGGGACATTTTGCATATTGGACTGTTAACTGTTTGTTGCTTTCTATGTGTTTTATAATATAAGGTAGGAGCTACTCAATAGGGTTGGTAAGGCAGGGGCAGTAAGTGCTTCTCTGTGAGCACCACATGCACTTTTAATGTTTAGTGTATATATAAGTATGTCACAAATGTCCATCTGTCGTGGTGCGTTTGTCGCTTTGTGTTTTCTGTGTCCATTTCTTATATTTGTGCCTCTCATTTTTCGCTGTGCTTAACCAAGCTTCTCTCTCTCTCTCTCTCTCTGGGTTGAAGTGTCCAGGGAAAACCCTGAACTCCTGGTTACCCCGTCTCACTGAAGCCCTCTGTGATCAAAATGAGTTCAATATGTAAAGCTCCTGCAATCAGGAGCAGCTTCTGTAGCATCTTTTATTAACAGCAGCATTAAATATTCACCTACACTCAGTCTCCCCAGCCACCACACCTCCCTTTACTCTGATTCCTCGGCTGGTGAATAAACAGAGAGGGTCTAGTAGTCATGAGGTCCAAACGGGAATCACCTCCCTGCCTTACAACATGCATCGTTGTCCTTAAATAGCCTGGCACTTATTATATCTTCATTCACACCAGAGCTATTAGTACAAATGAGGACAAACTGCAGAAGTGGAGTTAAATAATATAACAAGAACCACTGTGATGAATATGTCAGACTTGGTTTTGTCAATGTCACCACGTTCCCTTTAATTTGCAGAATTGTCATCCTGTGTTCATTAAATACACTTAATGCAAGTAACACTGCATCCTCTCAGGTGCTCAAATCCCTCTGGTCATGCATTTCTAATCTTGAAGAATGTATATTTTGTGACGATTGTTTTTTGTTTTGTTTTTCCTGCAGGTATTTGTCAATTTTTTTTAATTCAAACCAAATGTACTACATTTAATGGCTGTCAACTTCCATGTTCAGTGCAAAAAGCTTTTCATTGACACATCGGTGTGTTAAAATTACATTTTTAAATGTAAATAGAAAAGGAAGTCAGTGAACATCCTCCACCATCTATATTGTCCAAAATATATTGAAATATGTGAACAAAAGTAAAATTAGAAATCCCTAGAGCAAATACATCTGACCAGTGGTTGTATGTTTTTCTCTCTGTGTGTTTATGCAGGAGGATGTTCCCATTTCTGAGCTTCAACATCAGTGTCCTGGAACCGTCCGCCCACTACAACGTCTACGTGGACGTGGTTCTGGCAGATCAGCACCACTGGAGATACCAGGGCGGCAAGTGGGTCCAGTGTGGGAAAGCAGAGGGCAACATGCCGGGTACATTTTACTCAATAAATCTCACAGTCAATGAGAATTATGATGCTGAGAAAAATGCGCTGTGTCTATCTGATAACGAAGTGTTTCAGAGTTTATGTTGCGAAAGCTGCCAGACATGAATAAAAACAAGCAAATAAAAAAAGAGATCTGATTCACTGACGGCAGCCCTTTTACCTCTCTAATCACTTGAGCTTTTTTAAAATGTGGAGTAAAGAAAAGCTCTGCACGCTGTTTGCAGTTAAAAACATCACATCAATTACCAGAAGCTTTGTTATTCCTCAGTCTTTTACTGAACATTTCACCCAAACATTGTAGGTTCACCTTCACTTACCCCTGTGGCCATAAATTTAAATATCAAAAAAACAACCTCACATTTGTTTCTGCGGCTTCCAAAAGCAAATTCTCACACATAGTAGTTGATGATGAGCTGGAAATCCTGGTCAGTCAGTGAGCCGGGTCTTCAGCTCAGTGCATGCAAAATGGAAGATGTTGAGGAAGTGGTTGACTTAGCAATATTGTAGCAAACCTACATGCATACAGTAGGGAAACCAAGACGTGCATCATGATGCACAAGTATTGAGAGAGGTTTCTGCGGACTCTCTGATATTTGGTTTGTGCTGCTGTTGAAGTCAGCAGCTTTGTCAAACACTGTGCAGGGAGGATGCAGATGAGAAGCAATTTTTCCTGAACTTTTTCAACAATTAGCCTTTTTTTTTTTCAGACAGCCGCTTTCAACTTTTATCTCTCATGTTCTGATGAACTCTCAGATAAACGTGCATCCACCAGTAAAAAAAAACATTGTAATTTCAGCATCTTCTATTGTGTTGTTCAGTGCATATTGAATGCATTTTCACAGTTTAACGTTAGATTTTCTGGATCAAGTTTCTGCTACATTAACAGGCTTGCAGATATGGATCAGATGCACTTCAAGTTTGCATTGGCGGAAGTATTTTATTTTCTGGGTTAAATACGCTATTTATCTGATGAACTGTTTTTAAATGTGGTCTTCTGTTATTACTTGGAGGTGATCTAATTAGTCATAAGATTCGTGCTTCTTCCCATTATCGTCTGTCAATCTGTCATTTCTCCTTCATCTGTAAAGCTTTATCAGCTGCACAGTTAACTCGTCTCTCCTTGACAGATCTCTTCTTACCTCTGCCTCCATCCACACCTCATACTCCCTGTGCTCTCTTCCTGCATTCATTCATTATTTCCTGCTGTTCACACCTCAGAAAAAAAGCAAAAGCAAGTCAACCAAGATGACATTTTGTGTGTGATTGATGATAGAAAAACCACAATTATCTAAATGAGAGAAAGTTCAAGGTGTTGTCACACATGTGCCAGGTGTTGTGGAAAGGTGACTGTTGATGTGCTACAGTTGTGGAAACTGTGGTGAAACAGCTTCTCTCAATTAGATTTAATAGTGCACTTATGTGGTGTGCTCATATAAGGTTAGCAGGTCATTGTGGTGAACACTGTGAAAAATCATGGTGCTGAGATTGTATCCTGCAAAATCAATGCTTTAAAGATAAAAGCCATGGAAGCAAGATCATCTTTCTGTGCAGAAACTGTGACTTAAAGGTTTTTTTGTTTCCTAAATATAACAGAGGTATTGTATTTACATCCCACTCATTCAACTGAATCAACCACATAAAAGTCTGTGGTGGTTATGCCACAGAAAATTCATTTTTATTGCACCAAATTTCCAGAAGGCACATTATTTCCTTTTTTCTTTGTTTTGTTAAATTATCTAGGAAACAGATTTAATCGTCTGTGTATTAGCATGATATGGCAGACACTGGAAATTCTGGGTAAAAAAAACAGTTTTTTTTCCAGATCTGACAGGAAATATTTAACATTAAACGTCACATACAGTCGTAGATGTGACTCATGATTTGCTTTTTTGCACTTGCAGGGAACAGGATGTACATGCACCCGGACTCTCCCAACACAGGAGCCCATTGGATGAGACAAGAGGTGTCGTTCAGCAAACTCAAGCTCACCAACAACAAGGGCAGCACCAACAATGTGGCACAGGTGCTGTCCCTTCACCTGCTCTCCGACTTTTTGTCTCAAATATAGGAACCATATTAATTTTGTAGATGAAAATACAGGTCCATACAGAGTCCATAGATTATCTAAGTAGTATAAAGTATCTAATGGCAAAAAAATACAAACATCCCGAATGGCCTAATCAGTATTATAAAAGAGAAATGCACGAGCATTCAGCTTCTGCATCATCTCTGACATATGCCATGTCAAAATTAACCATATTATGGGATGTGATAGTGTTAAAGTGCTCTTAAATGCATGCAATTTATATGTAAAATCCACCCATCCCCACAGTTCCCCTCCGAGAGTCTGTTGTTTTCTATCAAAGGTAGAAGTTTTTCCAACTGACTGTCCCTCTCTTCTCCAGATGATAGTGCTCCAGTCGCTCCACAAGTATCAACCTCGCCTTCACATCGTGGAGGTGAAGGAGGACGGTTCGGAGGATCCCTTCCTCTCATCTAAAACTCAGACCTTTGTCTTCCCGGAGACGCAGTTCATCGCCGTCACCGCTTATCAGAACGCAGACGTAAGTCACACAAAAAAAAATTCTGCTCAGCCTCAGCTGAGTTTTTCTGTCAATTTTGGAGATTTCTTTTGGTGATCACTTTAAGAACCAATGACATGTAACCATAGCAACACCTTTTACACCCTGTGTAAAAACCATCGTGATAAGAGTTAGAGTTCAATGATTTATGTCAGAGCTGTGTCTCAGAGAGAAGCTTTGGTTTATGCATGCATGCATCAAAAATGCATCCACACCAATTTACACGACCATAACCTACAGTAAGTGTTAACATGTGCTGTTACTACACAGCAGCTAAGTTCAGCTGAGAGTCACCTCACCTCAGCTGACCTGAGAACTGCAGCTCTGCCCCTGCCTCCTAGTGTACGCTATATTTAACAGCTATTCAGACACATTGTGTGAGAGACTCATTCCCACTGTTTTTAAATGGTGTTTATTCCATCATTACATGTGTGTGTGTGTGTGTGTGTTAGTGTCTCTCCTCCACAACAACAGCGAGAGAAGGAAGTGCATGTTACCCTCATTAATTATTAGTCAGTGATCTCCTCTCTTGTTGCTCACTCCTTCTCTTTTTCTTATGCCTACACTCTCTCATTGCCCTCCTCCTGTTCCCCACACAGATCACTCAGCTGAAAATAGACCATAACCCCTTCGCTAAAGGTTTCCGTGACAATTATGACACGTAAGTAATTAAAAAAAAACAAAAAAAACAATTTATAGAGAGAAAACAGAGGAGATATCTTTATATAAACCTTACAACTGTTCATGATAAATAGTGAGGATGGTACTTAAATGCTCTGTGTGCTCCTGTAATATTAGAATATGCAATTACAGCTCTGCTCAAGTATGCTGCAATGACAGGGTGTGAGGGGCTGTGAGATGTTTGATAGATAGTTTGAGGTTTGAACAGGAAATAACACCTTCGTTTTTTTCCTTTTCTTCTCACACTCTCTTCTCTTCCCCTCCTCCTCCTACCTAGGCTGTACGCTCCTCCCGACTCTGATCGCCTCACCCCCTCCCCCACAGAGAGCCAGCAGCTGCTGCCAGGGAGCTGCTACCCCCAAGGCTACCTCTCTGAGCAGTACATGAGCCCCCTGCCCCAGAGCCGCTTCTATGGCCGGGAGCCCATCGGCATCAGCCAGCAGCACAAAGACCCGTCCTCCAGCCCCAGTCCTCACAGCCGCTGGTACCTGCCTCCTCAGCAGGGTGTGGCCCCCAACCGGCTCGAATTCACTTCCTCCTACGAGGGGGACTTCTCCGGAAACGGTTTCTACAAGCCCTTCCCCTTGCAAACATCCGCTCACCATGCCCTCAGCTACTACCCCGACCATCCGTTTGCATCCACCAGTGTGTCTGTATCAGGAGCCACCTCAGCAGTCTGGAGCACCAGCCGGCCCACCCCTCAGTACCTCAGTCACCCCAGTAAACCCGGCCCCAGTCTGGGCTGGTTCAGGCCCATATCGTCTTCTTCTTCCTCCTCGTCTTCCTCCACGTCACCCGGCAACCCCAGGCTGCACCCTCCCTCGCTCCTGGAGTCCCTGCAGCCCCCCCTTCTGCAGGACAAGCCCAAAGACAGTGTGGGAGCGGTGGGAGCAGTGGGTGAGGACGCCTGGATGGAAAGCTCTGTGAAATCCGCAGACTCTGCAGACTCAGGCCTGTTTGAGGGCAGCGTGGGCGACAACAAGAAGAGGAGAGTGTCGCCCTACACGTCCAGCACTGAAAACTCCCCACCCCCGCGCAGTGGAGACGTCTGCGAGAAGGACACCAACAGCAATGCAGACTACTATGGCTATTACACCCACTGAAAACCTCACACATCGCCAGTCGCCACAGTCTCTCCCTGCGTCTTCCCACACCGCCCTCATGGACACGCAGCGGTCGGTCCAGTCCGGCTCAGGTGCTGCAGACAAATACCAGAACCGTGCAACAGAACATGCAACCTCATCTACTGCCACACCACCACGCAGTCCACACACAGTGTGGCCGGCCTCTCTATGAAGTTCCCTTTCAAAGTGTCAAATGATTGCAGGAAGAACTTTCAAGGTTACTGTCAAACTCAGTGTTGAACAGGA
Source organism: Selene dorsalis (assembly GCA_900303245.1). Taxonomy (NCBI): domain Eukaryota; kingdom Metazoa; phylum Chordata; class Actinopteri; order Carangiformes; family Carangidae; genus Selene; species Selene dorsalis. The sequence continues at coordinate 11,920 of OMNW01003734.1, forward strand.
GTGGATGTGACTGGGACACTGCCCTAGAGTCACAGAAACACCAAACAGACACACAGACCTGTGACTTATGCCTTTGAAACATCTGGAGATTTGAAAAAAAAACAAAAAAACAACAAAAAAAAAACATCTGCATATCTTTTTTGCTGACAGACGCCTGCAGGGATTGTCTGTTCTCTCTGCATCAAACACTCTCTCTGTCTCCTTCGCTCTGTCTCGTCTCCGTCTGTCTCTTCCTTCTCACACTCAGCCCTTCACACTTACTCTAAATATGCTC
>OMNW01003736.1:5100-19356 GCA_900303245.1 Selene dorsalis
GAAAAAGCAACTGATCACAACATATCTGTCTGTGAGTTCTTCCTTCCTCCTCGCTTCCCTACTTAAACTTGCTTGTCTTTCCACATGCTTCTTCACACCTACTCATTTTGAAGCCCTGCCCTGTCATTACCTGGGACAGAGGTGGGTTTGTGGTGCATTTTGCACTCTGTAGTTTCCCTTCCTTCCTCTCCTATTTGGCCCACATGCAAACAACCGTCATGCTTAGAGGAGCACTGCTGCTTCGGGGGTTATCTGCTCTCTGGTCTTGCGTTAGCGTTCTCTTTTCTCTCCACTGCTCCCTCAGTGAGGCGAGCACACACAGCTGGGAGGGAACGGTATTTACACTCATCTCTGTGCTGTTCACCATGAGCAGTTGCATCACGCAGCCTCATTACTTGAAAAGAAGCAGTCGATGCTCCGCAGACTAGAAGGGAATTGTCTCACTTACTAAAATGTGCTGCGCATTCGATGCAGGCGTGAAGCCTGTTAAATCAGATGGAAAGACTTATTAATTACAAGCTGGACCGAGTGTTTTATTTTTGCAGCCTGCTGTTAAAAGAGGCTTGGAGTTTGTGTTTGTGTTTTATTCAGAGTTTGACATCACCTTGTCTAAAGGTGAAAGGTCACAACTTAAAATAGTCCGGTCAGCGAGGGGGGTGTTCTTTTTCTTTGCCGTTAAAGCTTCTCTTAAATAGCTGCTTCTAAAACGTGCCTGCCTTGAAGCTAGGGCACTATGCATGTGTGTTAAACATATGCACAAGCTGGATGAGGTTTTCTATTTTGAAATACTTCCAAGGATAAAAGCAAGGTCAGTGGCATTACGCTTGAGCATAAACAGCCATTTGAATGTTGTGCTGTATTTAGACAGGTGTTAAAAGGAAGGTAAGTGCATCTTAGTAGTGTTTACATGCCTACACCCACCATATTCCATGGGCTTTATTCCCCTGGTAAATCATCTACACTGTCTTTCCTGTGGCTCCCCCCACACATTTTATTACACTAATTACAAGTGTGAGACGTGTGTGCATAATGTGTGCAGACGCGCATGCTGGCACACATGTCATGCGTTTGTGTAAAAGTTATGTGTTTCGAACGTGAACAAGATTTAGGACTTTGTTTACATAAATTCACATTGCTGATTTTTTGTTTCTACATCACTGTGTTTCTGTGATGCACATCTGATCTTCATTATCTGTCTGCATTGCTTGCAAGAATTAAAGTGGGATGGAAAAAAAGATGTTTGATTACACAGAAGTAAGTCAAGCTGAGAGCAGAGGGTCTAACAGCGTACTGGCCTAGAAGTGAGAGCTTTGGCAGACATAATCTCTTTTATGCCTTTAATTCGGCATGATTAGTAACCTACATTCTCTCCTCTCATTTCTTCGAGCCTGGCCTTTTATGGACGGACACTCCTTCTTTCATTGCGTTGCGCTTTTTTTTTTTTCATCTGCATGCAATCATTCTGGTTATTTTTCTACGCTTCTCAAAAACATAAAATGTTTAGAAATGGGTCTGTGAGTGTGTGAGGTTTGGGTTGGGTTTTAGAATTGGTAAATACCCACACATGTTGAAACATTCAAATTTAGCAATTAGTCATTTTGAATTTTATTCAAATAAAACACAAATAGCATAAAATGTCCTAAAACTAAATAATTGATTAAATGACATGAATATTCAGGTTATTTCTTCCTTGCTGATGCAGTTTTTGGGGGGTGATCGGTAAGAGAGTCGATTGACAATCATCCTTCATTTCTTCTAGTTTTTCAGATGAGTGGTGATGAGTGGGAGCTGGGGTTGTTCTGCTCTTATAGTGTGTAAGGTTGCATTGTAATTCTGTAACACACACACACACACACAAAACCACTCCAGCATGATAAATTCCTATCACCCACTGTTGTCCTCCATTGATTTGGCAAACAGAGGCCTGCATTGATTGCGGTCACCCGCAGATTACAATCAAAAAGATGCACAGTCCGAGGTCTTCTTTAAGCCTGAGGCCACAAAAGACAGATGCTGAGCTGTAAAATTCCTGCATCTTAATCCATCCAGATGCCACCCTGCAATCCTCCTCTCCTCTCCCACCCAACGTCCTCCGCTAATACATCTTGTTTTAGCCGTCTCAAGTTTTTATAGTGTCTTTTGAGTGCCCGGGGAATGGGCTGGAATTATTAGAGCTATTTAGTTCTGCATAAATCATAGTATTTGATGATAAATGACTGAGAGTGAATGCTCCATGCAGCTTTGTAATTCCTGACAGAGAAGGGGCCATTTTGCCACAGCATAGAGATGGATTGATTTATTAAAAGCATAGTTCCTAATGCACTTCCAGATTTTGTACTAATTTGTATTGATGTTTTCATTATACATCCACATCAGCACATTGAACAAACTGCTGCTCCTGTGATGATTTACACTGGACCACAGGACCCATCTGTGTGTCTGCAATAATTAAACTCCTTACTCGGGTGACCTAAAATGGAAAGGGCCCATTATGTGCCCTTTTTATCACAGTGCTCCCTATATTACAGGGAAATATATCCCATGCTATAGAATTTAGTGAGTTAAATATCATATGTGGTTTTGAGAGCTGAAGTGTAGACATTAGAGATAGATGGAGTGTGAGGAAAAAGGCCAGGGAATACAGTCGAGGAAGAGGACAGACTGAATGTGGAGAGGACGGAAAAACTAAACAAAAGAGAAGATAAAACATTTTCTTAAATGCTGTGTTTATGGCTAATGAGCAACGGTCCAGCAAAGACTCACCAGCTTTTTTTTCCCTTTCTTCTCCTTGCTGCACATGTGAGGAATCCTCCCTGAACCATTCACAAAGCTTTGAACCAATGCACATTTTTCTCACCAGTCATTTCCCACCAAACCTCAACATTTTCCTCTCTCATACATAACACAGAACGACTGACAGTGTGCTCCATTTCTGCTCATTCTCTCTATGATTTCTATTTAGCATAATTATACAGGAGCAGTTGTGGAAGTGGCTAAGCAAGAAGGGGGAGTGGCCTTGAGGGCTGAAAGACTGATGACCCTGTCCTTTTCCAATTTACTTCTAATCTCTGTCCTGATGTGAAGTACACTGAATTGCTTTGCACATCGCCAAGCAGCCCCTTGCCACCCACTCACTGAGCCAGCACACTAGCTCTCCTTGAGGAGGCTTGTTAAAGACTGACCACTAATCACGCACCAAGGGCCTTTCCAGGTCAGGCCAGAGTGCCCTCTTGACCTTTGTCTGCTTAACTCCAAATTATGATGTATTAAAGGACAAAATACTGCTAATGGCTTTGCATGCATTAAACATCTGTGCTGCTCCTTGATCAAAGGGCTATTTACAACAGGACCCTAAATATGCTCACAGGAAGTAGTGGTGAGTAAAAAAGGTTAGAGGTCAAGGCGAGCGTGTGAAGTGGACCTGTGGCTAATTATTGGCCTGCGAGAGCCTTTGTACTGCGAGCCAGCTGTAAGTCTAGAGGACTAAGGTCTTTAATATCCTGTTTGCAGGCCCTGAACGTTTCTCTGTATCAGAGAGGAGCATTCCTGCAAGACAGAAATGGAGGCTGCTGCTTTGATGATGATTGGGCATGTCCTCCAGTCTTGGAAGCAGATGATAATCTGCCATGCAGGTGCCTCAAAAGAGAATTCCACGCTCATGATTGTGGTGAAGACCAATTCCCGTTATCTCAGCGTATGATAGTCGATTGGCAGTCGAAACTGCAGGGCAAGGTTTGTCTTCTTTCAGAGCCAGTGAGCATTGTCTCAGTTTAGAGTTGTGGTTCCATTCCTGTGGTGTCAGAAATTATACACTTGGTCTGAGACGACAGAATCCACTGTTTGGACTTGACTTGGCCTTTGAGTGCAGTGATGTTTAACTCAAAACCCCTCAATTTGCTTCGGCTTAAATGAGACATTGAGAAGTCACCAGACATTCCTGAAGTGAGTGAGCAATCACTCTGTATTGTCAGGGGCATGGAAATGATAGAGGAAAGTGATCGAATAATTGACAGACTTCTATCTATGGGTTACCACAAATATTGATAGTGTTTACTGGAAGAAGATTTTCCGAGAACTGAGGTGTTAGAACTGCTTCTAGCATGCAGGTTGCGGGTGACTGAGTAAGTTAGTTGAGCAATACTTAACTCCATTTCATGTTTATGCCTGTGCAGTAACCGAGTATGCCTCAGCACATCATCTTTAAAAGCAAGAATTATTCAGCATGAGCTTCTCCAACCATTGAACCTCCTTACAAGAAAAAAATCAAGTTACCTCAAACATTTAAAGACTTCTGTCTTTAAATGTTTGAGGTCTGTTACAACAGAATCTCTTTACTTGACAGGGAATTAACTATCCAGGGAAAGACAGAGTGGCATTGTGAGTTAGTTAAAAGCTGACTTTGTCTTCCTCTTTGTTTACCCCGGGGTTTAATCCCCAGTCACTTTGACAAGTTTCTTAAAGAGAAACGGTAATTATATTCAGCTCCACTGTAAATTATAGCAAACCCCACGAACACTGGCAGCAGCACAGAGAGCTTTGTAATGTCGGATACATGACATTATTTATTAAGTAATAACCCTATTAAGAGTTATTCAGTCTAGGATTTGGCTGGCTGCAGATTCTCCAGGGTCATAATCGTAATTTTTCTTGATTTTACTGTCAACAGACCAAGTGTATTAAATGGAGATTGTGTTCCAGTGGTGCTATCATTTAAAACCCTCACAGCAGTCCTGCAATTTTTGGAATGAAAAGATGGTGAATGGGTGTTTTGACCAAGATCTGCGGATATCATGCAAGAGCTAGTCATGAAACTGAAGTTACTCAGTGATAGATAGAGTCGGGTGAGACTGGGCTCATGCTGTATTCCTCCCATTCATGAAAAAGAGTCTTCACCTTTCCTTTTCTTCACCTTTCAGGAAGTTATTTAGAAACATGTTTTATCTATATTTCTTTGTCTTTCTTAATCTTTCTTTCAGGTTCTCTCCCTGCACAGACTCTGTTTCTCTCTGGCTGCCCCTCTCTCTCTCTCTCTCTCTCTCTCTCTCTGTGGGAGTATATGTGAGGTCTGTGGCAGAGGTCTCTCCCCTTTCCAACTAATTGGCCAGCTCCCCTCAATCCTTGCCTGCTAGATAATTGGACATGCAACCCCAGCCCTCGCATCCCAATCACTGCAGGCCCCCTCTGCATTCCCCACACTTCTCATCCCAGTGTGAGTCTCTCCATGGACCTGTCTTTGACCATTGGATCAAAAGGAATATACAATCCAGCACTGTCCAAACAATTTGCAGCTCAGACTGCACTCACCTCGTTCACAATAACAAATATATAATATCAGTATGGCATGGTTTTATATATATATATATATATATCTCCAGTATATTGCATCCAACATCTCCTCCCACTACCTGAACCTCTGGAGACAAAGGGCAGTATCTCCCTCTGCAATACATTGAGAACAAGGTAATTCATTTTGGGGTAGCCCTGCTGGAATTATTCATAAGGGGTTCAATATCAAAATATTCCACTCTGCTCTGGCCCTTAATAATTCATGCTTAGCATTCGTCTTCATTGGTATAAGGAGCAGAGGAGTCATCCGTCACTGAGGGGAGTTGGTTTAACTAGTGCTGAGCCCTGGTGTAGGTTGTCAGGGTTTGCAGAGGTAGGGCAGGAGGGAGGGAACAAAAGAAGGAGGTGTGTGGCTTTGTCACGCTGACGAGTGGGCCCCCCCATCTCTGGGAAGGAGGCAGCTCAAAGGAGGAGAAGGCTGAGCTGTTGACCTTTGGGAAAGGACCATTGGCTTTGGATTGAGTGATGGTGTCAGCCGCTAGTGTAAAACACCTCTATTAAGAATGCCTGGCATGCTTGGGCGCTTCTAATTATGAAGAATGCAAAACAACAGTCAGGAGAGACAGGGGAGGTCGCCTCGCAGTCAGTCTTGCGCCAGACATGCTCACCAGCTACTGCTGAGGGGGACCCACCACTGCGTGACTACAGCTGCACACACACACACACCATATAGATCGCCTACCTAAGCTTTGTGTTACAATTGTTTCCTTTCTCCCCCCATATGTTTCTACCGCAAACTGAGTTACTGCTCTGTTGCTAACACAGCTTTGTTTGCTGAGATGCAGTCTATCAACATACTCATTGCTCTAAGCATAGACAGCAAGTAAGACAAAATCCACTCACATTTGAGCTCACTGAGTGGGAGTTCAGACAGTCCCTGGAGTTCAGTGAAGAAAATACTGAGATCAAGCCTCGGTGCTTGCTTGAAAACAGCCAGTGATATAAGCCATCTGTGTGCAATTTGACTTGACTGTGCTGTCATCCCGTTTCCCCCGTAAGGTATCCCTGTGAGGGAAAAGCCCTGTAACATTATCAGCAGATATGCATAGCTACCGGGCAGTCAGCGATGAAGGGAGGAATGGACAGGCGGAAGGATGGAGGGATGGAGAGTGAAGGGAGTCCCCAGAGATTTTCTCACTGAGAGACGGAGGTCAACAGCAGAACACAAATAGGCTTTTTTTTCCAGGAGCGATATGTACCCTCCCAGGCTCAGAACTGAGAGCTCATTATGACAGGCCACAGAGAAGCACAGTGGAGGTACTAAGACAGAAGGCCGAGGCCTGATGGAAAAATAGGTTGGACATTGAAATGTCATCACAGGTTTTTGCACTGGCTGCTGTTGAATGTTTGCACCCACCCACCACTATTGTGGCTGTTAATTCAATCACTCTGAAATCTTTGAATGAATAATAAAAACAGATTACAGTGGTATATTCTGAAAGATGATGTACTGTTGTAAAACCTCTCAGTATTCATCCTTACTTTGGCGATAAAACATATTTCCCCTGTGCATGTTTAGAACAGCCCAACTGGCAGATTTGTCATCTCGTATAGTTTTACTGTCACCAGCACCCATAAAACATCTCTGTTTATTTAGTGGCAGCCAAGCGTTGCTGTTTGTCTCAAAGGAATGTCCTTGTGCCCACACCAGTAACCTTGGGCCTAATGGGGGAGGTCAGTCTAAAGCAGAGGGCGGGTGGGGGGTGTCTTTAAAAGAAGGAATACAGAATAGAATGAGGGAATAAAAGAGTCAGGGTTGCTAATGATAGCAGGAAGGAGGGCAACGCCGGCAGCCAGGTGATTATACAGTATCTATAAATTCATCTCCTGCCCTCTCTTCCTCCCTCTCTTGCTTTCTATGCCTCTCTTCCACACCCTCTCTGCGTCTCAAGTGGGCGTGAAAAACCTCTTGTTGGATTTTTGTAATGTATCAGCGAAAATTAATTCTCTTTGCATTCTCTTTTTTTGTCTCCTATAACAATTGCTACCATGGTGTCTAGGATTTAATATCTGAATACTTTATATGTCAGCAACATAACAGCATTTTTGTGTTTTATTTTGGTGGGGAATGAGCAGGACAAAGCAGAGTCAGTGACAGGGGGAGAGAGAGAGAGAGAAAAACAGTCACAAATGAGGTCCAGGTGTGTGGGTAATCAATTTCATGGGGTTTGGTTTTGCAAGGGTGCATGCTGAAGGAGACCGTCATAATTGGGCCACCATTTCAGACAGGTAATGGCTTTACAGCATTCATTTTTTTAGGACACACACACACACAGAGGTGCACACATTCCTGCATGAACCCATAGAAATCACAGGCCATTGAACACAATTGAGACAGATAGGTTTGTGGCATTTCCTAGTAACCCCCATGCTTCAAGGACTCTTGCAGGCTTGTTCATTCATCACAAGGGAAGGGCTGTTTGGAGGAGCTTTTCTCCGGCTGTGGTCAGATTTATCACAGAGCACAACGCGTGTTCAGCTTGTTAACATAGGCAAGATGAGCTGTCCAGAGCTGCAGGTGCAAAGTTAGAGGGGCTTTTATTATTAAGGCTAAACTGTAAATGGTAAAAATAACATGGAGGGTGTTTTTTTTTTTTCAAAATCTTATGTCTGGCAGTTCACAGAGCGAGGAACATTCATGTGGCTGACGTCCATTCAGTGCTTTACTCACTGAGAATCATAATTAAAATGACTTACTGCCTAAAGAATAGTAAATTTAATTATGAAACTCTGTCTTAATTGGTCCCAATTAACCGTTGCTCAGCAGCTTCAACAGGGAAAGTCAAGAGGAACCGACATGTACTGGCATTTCCTTAGATATCCACTGACGTATACACCCCCCCCACACACACACACAAATACATACACCCTTGACACAAAGGAACGTGCACCTTACAGTCACTTGCATTTTTTCCTGCTTTAATGGATCCAATTACTCTTTCAAAGAGTGCCAGCACCATACCTTATGGTGAGCCAATTGTGATGGTAATTCAGTTGTTTTTAATGGACACACTCTCAATAATGAACCTGTGGGGGGAAAGATTTTCCAGACAAATTGCAGCTCACACAAACGTAGCAAACGCAGATTATGCTAATGTGAGGTGCGGAGAGGTTGTCATGTCTCATGAGGTAGGGGGTGCCATACATATCCCCCTTTTATAATGGAGGAACCCTTCCTGTAATTGCCCCTAGTTTTGTACATTAATGGGAAGCGTGGAGTCTGCTTGTAGCAGTGATGTCACAGGGCATCAAAATAGCATCGAAATCGACACATTTATGTGTCTGTCCCCCACGGGGGTACAGTATGACACATTTCACTAAACTGCATTGTTTGTTAGTCATAGTTTGGATGCTGGATACACTCTGTTGCTTTGTTCGGGGGAGTGAGATGATGACGGCACAGCAGATGGCTCTGAGAATTCGGCCCACAGTGTTGAGCCACAGTTCACATAAACTCACTGCAGAACATTCCTCCTGGTCCATTCACTCCGATTTAGTATCATCTCTCAGCGGTGCCCAACAGGCTCATGTTCTAGGCTTGTCTCCTGACTAGCCATCCAGTTACCTCCTCCTCCCCTCACAACTTCTCGATCTCTGACGCTTAGCAGACAGGAGCCTGAGATCGGGACCACCGGACACAGAGGAGGTCACTGTATCCCGTTTCACCAGAGAGGATGAATAGATCTGGGACAACCAAACACACACTTCCCCCAGACTGCCTAGGGCACCATGGTCCAGAGAAAAGAGGGGAGGGAGAAGAAGAAAGAATGACTGAAGTGCATTCCTGAAAGGAGGAGAGATGGGATTGAATGACGGGGGAGGACGGGGGGCCACTGGTGACACCGGCAGCCAGTGGGATCGAGTTTTCTCTCTGAAAACCCGGCTCAGAAAAACAATGACTTTGGCATCTGTCTGGAAGGGGGAAACAGAGACCGGGATCTTGTGCTGTGAAGTGCTGAGGGTTCATGAGAATGCCTTTAATATAAGCCTGCCAGGGCTCTCATCGGATACTTCATGGCTCTCCTTGTATGGATGTAACATGAATCAAACTCTACCGCTGTGCATCAATTAAAGCGGCACACTCGCCGACTCCGACGCTCCCTGTTGTAGTTGAAAACACAGTGAATGAGAAGATTACAGTGAATAACAGAGGTTTGTGTGCCAGGATGACTTGTCTTGTCCTCAGGCCATATCCTCCATTAGATAAGAATCAGCATTCCTCCACTCTACAGATGTAGGTCATGTAGCCACAATGGTGCAAGCAGCACTTGGGTCTTGCTTCATTTGTTTTATTACCCATCACTGTGTACTGTGAATTTTCTGACAGATGCAGCCCATAGATCAAATGGAATATTTTTGCTCCACTTTGTCTGCACCCACACAGCTTAAATAAAATCAAATCGATGTCTCTCTCCGGGCCAGATGCACATTATTCACAAAAAGTTACACAATGCGGCATATGTTTTCATAAGTGCACTCTCTTAACGTTCAATTGTGGCATATTTTTAGTTCACCCTGTTTTACCAAAGTTTGAGAGGTAAAACCCAGGGCATAAAAATCAGTTTGGAGTCCTCTCACTGCTGTTTGTAAAGCTTATTGCCGTTATGCTTATAACTGAAAGAAGATGATAAACATCTCAACACAAGAGAGGGAGTTTAGCGGGTCAGTTTCAGAACGAACCTTTAAAAGCTGAGGAACAAAAATAGGTTTTGGAAAAGTGAGAGGAGGAGAGGAGCATATCCCTCTCCTCCCCAGCATAAGTTATGCTTTTAGTCACACATAACCACAAATGCAGACATGCACATCTGCTTAGGAAGTGAAACAACTTCATGCTGGAAAGAAATCTAGAAAATGATCAATGGGAAGTTGGGGGCAGGTTACTCCTCTGATGAAGTATGGAAGATTGAATGAGGTTTTATGGTGGGAACTGCCAGAGACAGAGATATCTATCAGCCAAGTCTGCAGCATGCAGACAAACACAGGTCAGGTTGTCTGTACCCAGTGGCTCAGCCAGGGGCCCACCACACCCTGTAGCTACAGATACAATCCAGTATCACACTTCCCACCGCTGATTGCTGCTGTATGTTGGTGGTACTCTCTGAAGTGGGCCACAGAATATTCCCCCAGTGTCCGTGCTGCTGTAGGACAGGAAGAGGCTAAATGGAAGCCAATTAGCTTTGATTTCAGGTCAATTAGCTGCTTTCTTCTTCTCCATTACAGTGTATATTATCTTTGGGAAAAACAAAATCATGGGAGGGTTGTCAGGGACTCCTTGGTAGTCTGTTGAACTGTTGCTGTCTGTCCAAAAACAAGTGCTCAAACACACTCTCAGAGGGGTAAATAAACAGACTGACAGAGATGAAGAACAAAGGCAGGCCAAAATCCCACCGTGACTTTTTGTATTTTTGTGGAAAAGCAAAACTCATTCCTTCTATTCTTCGCTGGAATAGCTAATTAAATTGAATGTAGATTTAAGATTGTTTCTTGGTACAGAGATATTTTTGGCACATTGTGCTGTGCAATAAGGGGTGGTTGACATGGGAGGAGGGAACGCTTGGGCTCTGCTGAAAGGGAAATTGAAAAGAAACAGAATACCAGGAGTCCGATTTCATGAAATAATAGCTGTGACAGAAATGGGGAAAAGCAAGGCAAGGCAGCACAGAAACCAAGAAAGATTTTCTTCTTGGCCCAGAGAAAAAAGAGGCAGAAGAAGACAAATATATCAGGGCCATAACAAATGTGCCATTGTGTAGGCAGTTTAAGTCGCACACACTGTAGTTTGAAGCAAATACTGCCTCTGTGAAATTATTGCTGTGAGCTGGGGTGGATGATGGTGAGATTTTTTTTGAGTACGGTGCAGCATGCTGCTGGACTGTTCCTCTCTTCCCTTTCTTCCAGGATTTTTTAGAAAGGAATTTTTTTTTCTTTGTCAAGAGAGAGTTCTAACCAAGCATGGCATCCTGGATCAGGTCCATGTGCCTGTGGCCTCTGTGTTTCATGGTGACCGGCCAAGGATTCTGTGCCAGAGGGAGGAACTCACTGCAAACCAGCACCACTGTCTTAGGCTTGGCCTCCAGGCCACAGGTCAAAGGGCTACTGGCTGGAGCTGCCAACTTTGTTCTGCAAACACACACACGAGGCCACACAATATACATGCATCAGTGGTCAAGCTCACATCGCAGGGCACGCAAACACATCAGCACAGTGAGTGCTCTCTTGCGTGCTCGTGCGCAGACTGGAGTGGGGAGTTGTCCCTTTTGGCTTTAATTGTGTTGTTCTATGCATTAGCCCAGGGCTCATTATGGGCTTATATGGGGCGTGGGTGGATGAGGATGCATGCATGAAGCAGCGACAGAGGGCTTTTAGTGGACAGATGAGAAGGTGGAGGGCCTCTTCAGCCTGGGCATTGCTCTTCTGTCTCATCTGGAGTGGCCATGGATTGCTCTTACTACATCATTCAGGTTGATCACTGCCGGTCCTCGCTGCACCCATTCTAAACAAAGGCTTTAGTTAGTAGTGCTGACTCCTTTGAAGAACATCATTTGGAGTACATTAGTGACAGATAGAGCAACAGTGCACCCAGTGCCCTGCTCACACCTGCATGGCATTTCTAACAGAGCGTGTGCATACTTACATGTGTATATGAGGGCCTGGATGAGACAGAGGGAGAATCAGAGCATGTAGCCTAGCCGGTGAATGGATGTCATGGTTCATTTATTCCACAAAGTTATTTCATTTTCTTTCTCATTACTGGAGCTATTACAGAATAGAAAAAAAAATGTGCTTTGGTTCAGGAAATTAAGTTTTCATGGATTGTATGCTCCTCTGTCTCTGGCCTTGTACCTGTGAGTGTACTGAACTGGTACAGCACAATCAGAGAAAACAACCACAGTAAACACAGTGAAGGTGCACATCTCCAGTCAAGTGACCTGCACTGAATCATATATTTGTATATTCTTCATAACTTTGTAGTAACAGTAATAATAGCTGTCATTTTTTGAAAGAATTGCACAGCAAAGACTAAAACATTATACAAACAGTATCATTCTCACGACTTAACTTTAAACCCAAAATGTGAGCCAAGTAAATATTCACTCATTTCAGTCAAGAGCTCAAGCAGAGTGTGTAGGCTTTGTTAGAATGCACAGTGACCTAAAATGAATTTGTTTTATGCAGGCTGCTGCCAAAAAAAGCAAAGTTTGTGCAGATTGACTCATTTATTTTTCTCTTTAAGCAGTCTGAGGCAAAACATTATCCTGTTCAGCAGTATTCGAGCATGTGAAATACAAATTGAGAGTGGAATACACATCCAAATTTGGATATGGACATTTTTTTCTCATATATTTTGCCAACGATATCATCACATCACCACTGATCAACAACAAAAAGCATTGAGAACAAATGTCCCAGCAGTGTCTAAATATGGGCAACAGTCAGTCTTAAAAACATCCATATAGAAATCATCCTGGATTTTTAACATCCATATAGACATATAAAGACATTTGAACAGTGATTGTTGTAGTTGAATTACTATTGGTAACTTTCCATTTGGCTAGAAAGCAGGACATACAGAAAAAGGTATCTATGTATGAGGCAAAGAACCCCAGAGAGATCATTACTCATCAGTGTGCAGAGACATACTGTACGGCCTTGCCTGTCACCACTGAGGGAAGATGCACTTCTGTGACTGGTTCCTTTCCCCCGTGGCTGCTGAGCTATCATGCTCAGGCAAGCAGAGTAAACCACTATACTGATGTACAGTAGGAGAGTCTTTATGCTAAGGCCGTGCTGTGCTGATAGTGTGTAGTTAAAGGGGCATAGCAAAATAGATGGTGACAGATAGAGGGTCAGACAGAGGGACTTTAAGGACAACCCTGTTGGGGTTTTAGCCACATGATGACAGAGCTGACGCTGGGCCAGGCATGCTTGGGATGTCTCGGTTTCCACTCACTTGACTTTGTCGTAGCCCTGTCAAGAAATAAGGTGTCCACTTGGGCAGCAGTCAATCACAGAGTCTCACTCCCTTGTTTTCCATGCCTACTCCTTTTTTTTTTTTAGTTTTTTCCCTCTGTGATGTCTTCCCTGTGCTGCTGATCCCACAGGGTGGCAATGAGGAAGAAGGAGAGAGTGATGAATAGATGAGACTAAAAAAATGTGATATATAGAGAAAAATCTAAGCAGAGACGCAGTAAGAGAGGAAAAAACAACAAAGAGGGAGAACTATGAAACAAGGATGGCAGCAGCTGGGTAGAGAGATTTTGTGATGAGTTCCCTGTGAATAATTCATAGACCCCTCATAATCAAAAAAACCTACAGCTTTTTATGATGTGTATTTCACAGCTAGTTTATGCTTATAAGAGTCCTGCGGGTTAACAGGGAGGAGACATCCGATGAGGCTGTGATAATCTGTCTGTGTGGTGTTTTCCCTCCACAGCCCAAACACACTCCAGCTTTCAGGTCATCCTCCATGGGCTAGCTCTGCCTCCATACTGTATGTATATATTCCTACCGTCTCTGTTTTGATACCTGACCCAAAGCCAATTAATTGTACTATGGTAATTTGGCAGATCAGACTACAGCGGCTGTACCACAGCAAGCCCCCACACCCCCCAATCTTCCCTCAGACATCCAAGTAATTTTCTCTTTGTGTACATCTAATGATGAACACCTTTGTCTGATGTGGAACGGCCGGTCAACCAAAGCACTTGAATGTCCTTAAAAGCTCTGTTCCGCTCATCTCAAAACCGTCTCTCATCACAAAGGCAGTGCGGTGAAACCACAGAGTGATGCTTGCGATAAAAGAGGGCCTGAGGTATTGAGCTCACATCCACTGCCACTTCAAAAGACCAGCAGAATCTATAGGAGGGTTTTGCTATTGTCTGTTGTGCAGGTGTGCTGCCTCCCACGGGC
>OMNW01003743.1:2013-14168 GCA_900303245.1 Selene dorsalis
TAGATAAAATTAAATATTTCTTGATTTTGACATTATAATTTTATCACCATGATCATGTCACAGTATATATATTAAATTCAGCATGTTCTCGTTTCAGTGCTTTTTACAGCTGTGGCTGTACTAGAAATATAATTACTCTTGACAGCTATGTGTTATTTTACAGAATTTAAAAAGTGAAAGTGACTGAGGTTTAATCTCCATTATCTATGGTTTTTATGCAGCTCTATGGTTGTGGGGTCCGTCCACTGCTGCACTGCTTGCCTACCTCCCAGCCATAAATTTAACTGAGTGGCGTCCTGCATCTCCCATCACCTTCTTGTCCAACTTGGTGCCAGCGTCTGCTCCTGTTCCTGCCTCTGTCCCCACACCAGAGACTCCACTGCAGCAGACCCCAGCCACCCCAGTCTCAGAGGCACCAGTAAGATAAATGACATAACCACTATTCTGAATCAATGAATGAGTGCATATTCTGTATAATTTCTGCCTTTTTCCTGCTCTCTGTTCACTGCATCATCCTTATCCTCAGCCAATCCTACCACCAGTTGTTGTCTCCACTGTGGACTTGGAGCGTCTTGAACGTGTGGAGCGTCAGCTAGCCCTCCTCTGGAAGCAAGTTCAACAAGGTGATGAGAAGCAGGAGCAGCGTCATGGAGATGTTATGGGTCTCTACAGCACTCTGAGGGAACAGCTACACACTCAGACTGACAGGGAGAGCCTTGGACTGTGGGTGTCCACCCTGCTGGAGCAGAGGCTGGGTGTGCTAAGGGGAGAGCTGGAGCAAGAGAACACACAAAGAGCAGAGGTAAGGTTTGAAGGTTTAAGGGCTGAATTACAAGAGGAAACCTTTGTGTAAACTGTATCTCAATGTTTTCTGTTTGCCCCTGTTTCATGCAGGGCGAAGAGAAGCAGAAACAGCAGCAAGAGAGTCAGGCAGCACGGCTGGCTGATATAGAAATGCTGCTCAAGGCTCTGTCAGCCAAGACGCAGGTACATACGGCAGATTCACTTCTTTTACAGTGAGAAAACATGCCTGAAGATTGCATTGGGAAATTGGAAAAGATGGGTGATTTTATGTAGCTATATTTTGTTATTATTTTAACAGGCTAAGCACACATTGATTAGCAACAGAATAAAAGTACCAGTGCTACCTATTTGTTCTATTTTCCATCACAAATCATTAAAACACCAAAATGTTAATTTAAAAAAAAGGAAGTAGATAAATCATAAAAGCAAGCAATAAATAATAATCATAAAAGTAATGCATGAAAAGATGAAAGGCGACATGAGCTCACTACTGACTGGCAGAAAACTGATGGGGCACCTGCCAGGATCATAGAGATGACAGACTTAGGAAGACAAAATATCCTGACATGCTCATACAGGTGGGGACAGACGGGACAGGTATGAAGGCAGTTCTAGCTGTTTCAGTGCCAAGTCTGTACACAGAGAAATAGCTGTGCTGTATTAAATGTTTATTTGAAATAAATTCATTGTGAAAATTGAAGAGCTATAGTGGCATTCCCAGAAGTGCCTCCTATTTATCAGTTTTTTTAAATTTTGAAAGTGAAAGGTTTGCTTTTTTGTGTTCTCTATCATCAGTATTGCTTATCTGTGATCTGCGTTGTAGGAGGTGCAGCAGAAGCAGCAGCACTATGAGCGTGAGAAGGAGGAAAAGGAGAAAGAAGCTGTCATTTCAGCAGCAGACACAGCTCCTGTCAGGTACAAACACAACAGAAGAAATGAATTGTCAAATACTGATTTGTAGTTTTTCTTTTTTCTTTTCTTTCAATGCGCAAATCACATTTTGTAAAGCATCTTACAAGATTGCGACAGCTCACATGTATATTCTGTCTTTCACTCAGCGTGGGCGTAAACCAGGAGGACCATGATGCTTTGCTTGCAGAGGTGAAGAGACTTGAGCTGGAGCTGGGTAAAGTCAGACAGGACCTGCAGGGCGTTCTGGGATGCAAAGGGAAGTGTGAGCAGCTAGACACACTGCAGGAGACGGTAAGCAACATGAATACTATCAACTTACCTGCCACTTTCTGCAAAGATTTTCATCTGTTCACTTTCAATTGAATTTCTTTTTCTCATTTATGTATCTCTTTCCCAGATAACAGCGCAGGTGTCCTCACAGGTGCGTAAGGAGTTGCAGGCTCTGTTCTTTGGCAGTGGTGGGTCAGGAGGGGAGCAGGGTGAGGTGCCTGAGTCTCTGATTCACTGGCTCTCCCAGCGCTATGTCAGCACACCTGACCTGCAGGCATCACTGGCTGCACTGGAGCTGAGCATCCTGAGAAACGTGTCCCTGCAGCTGGAGCTCAACCGAGCCCAGACCCTGGGTGAGGCTGAGACACAAGCCAAGACCATCATTAATGCAGTAACTGGAACTGTGCAGCATACTGCCCATGCTGAGGGACTGACAGAAGAGGTAATGAATGTACATGTCCTAACATCAGTATCATCATCACTGTGGAATTCCATCTTGATCACATAATCTAAGATGAGCTCTTGAAATGTGTTTGTTTTCAGCTAGTATGAGGCTGTTATTTAACTGTAACTCTTGTGTTGTGGTCTCTACCACAGCAAGTGAAGCTGATCGTCCAGAACGCTTTGAGACTCTACTCCCAGGATCGAACAGGCCTGGTGGACTACGCCCTAGAGTCTGGTGGTAAGAAGCAAGCTTCACATCCATCTCATTGCCCGTCCACCCCAGACCTTCATACTAGTCAATGTGTGGAAGGGATTATCAAGATAGCTCTTCCACAACTCAGCACTGTGCTTGAATGTATGTCTCTTACGTAACAAGAGTGCAGGCATTAGGAAGGCTCTAGGACAACAGGGTATTAATGGAAAAAGCTCAGGGTCTATTGTCATGTCTGCCACTGAGCAGTCTGTTGACCTACATTGGAATGAGTTCACAACAAGTTTGGGCACGGAGATCCTCTAGTTGCCTTGCAGCCCAGACACACCTCATATAATTACAGTAACCTTTGTATCATTTCATCTCCCTCCCTCCCCCTATATTTCCCGTCACATCACATAAATAGAGGGAAACATCACCATCAGAATAAATCACTGCATGTTCATCAGTGGGTACAGGGTTTCCCTCAGGCAACTGGTGAGCAGATGAATTAGTGGTTCATCTCATAATCAAATAATGCAATGTTCTGATTCAGTACCATTAAGCAAACGTAAGTGTTAAACATAGATGTTATCAGTCAGTTACACTGAGCTGAACACATCTCATCATCAATGTTACTAGATGATGGTGTTGATGATGGTCCCGTGTGCTCAATATTTGGACTCTCCTGTGTGATGCTGTTCCACTGTCAGTACGATTGTTATTATAAGTGGTTGTGCCAAACTAAATAGGGTGAAGGTGGTCATTGCAACAGAGGCAGGACAAAGTAATAAGGGATATTTTAGAGTGTGTAGTTCTAATGATGCTGCAAGAAGTACAGACATTTACCTTTAAGTCTTTGTTATATAAAAGGTTGAACAACATTGAACACTAGATTAGATTTTGAAGGTTACTACAGCATATGTGGGGAAAAGCTGTATAAAGCCTTCTGTGGTTCCAGTAGAAGCTACACGAAATCTGATTAATAAATTGAAGCTGAAGATTAGAAGCCTGAAAATTAAAAAGTCTGCTCCCCCAGTAGCATCACACAGCAGAATGTGTACCTGAACCTGGTGTTTAAATTAGATAGTAGCTAGTAGAGGCAGTGAAACTGCAGATATATAATCACTGAATCTGCAGTATATAAAACCAAACCATAAATTCCCAGACTTGTCTTGCAGCTGTTCTAACACATCAGAAATGGCTTTACCTTTCAAAGTAATTTCCATTTTCCTCTGTGTGTGTGCAGGTGGCAGCATCCTCAGTACCCGCTGCTCTGAGACGTATGAGACCAAGACGGCCCTCATGAGTCTGTTTGGCCTGCCCCTCTGGTACTTCTCCCAGTCTCCACGTGTTGTCATCCAGGTGAGCCTCACCACATGATGTCCAAGAAATATTTCTATTTTTCTGGTAATAGAAAGCAGTTACATCTTGAGTGGAGAAGCATCTTTGAATAATAACAATAATAATCAATTCTGGCACTTGTCCCCTCTCTTCCCTTCTTCAGCCTGATGTTTACCCAGGTAACTGCTGGGCGTTTAAAGGCTCTCAGGGCTATCTGGTGATCCGGCTGTCCCTGAGGATCCTGCCCACATCCTTCTGCGTGGAGCACATCCCCAAGGCCTTATCCCCAACTGGAAATATCACCAGTGCTCCTCGCAACTTCACTGTTTTTGTAAGAAACATGGTGACATGACACCTTACAGCCAGGCACTTGCTCACTTTAAACAAGCATTATGATTGATGCCTCTTTCCCTCGTCGGATGTTTGTTTATATTCAGGGTCTAGATGATGAGTACCAGGAAGAAGGGAAGATGCTGGGGCAGTACATATACCAGGAAGATGGGGAGTCACTGCAAACTTTCCCTGTGACGGTAACTGTAGAGGCACCTCTGAACCTATTAGAGATAAACATCAGTTCAGTGTCTGTGACCATGTGCTGAATATCTTCCCCTATTAATTTCAGGAGCAGAATGACAAGGCCTTCCAGATCATAGAGGTGCGGGTGCTGTCTAACTGGGGTCACCCAGAGTACACCTGCCTATACCGCTTCAGAGTGCATGGAGAACCTCGGCCCCAATGACCCAACCACTACCATACCACTCATATGACATATCACCCTATCTGTACATAGATCTCGCCAACTTCTTAAAAATGGACGGGGACTCGGTGCTACATTTTTGTACCGGTATGTGGATGTTTTTGTATGAAAGCCATGAAGACAGAAGTTGTGGATTGTTAAAGGAATGTGCCCAGATCGAATCACGAACATGTCTTGTAATCTTGAAAGAATCACGGAAAAGTCTGTATGCGGACTGTCGGAGTTACAGAGGAAGAATTGAACCACGGAAGAAGCTAAAAGTACCGGTCCCCTTTTTGTAAAAGTCCTCTTGCACTGAATTCGCCCATGAGGGCACCAGGCTCCACTGAGCGGACAAATCCATCCCCCTCCTGGCACGTTCCACTTCTACAGGAAGGTGGATGCTTGAAATGGGGGGTTACAGACTCATCTCCACCATTTCCTCACACACTGTATCTTGGTCTGATTTGATTTTTGTTTTGATCATCTGTGTTGAGCTTTATTTTACTGGTAGAGTCTACAGTACTATTTTCAGGATTGAAGCCACAGCACCTTTCTCTGAGACACTGTCCAGGCATGTTCCTTCCTTTGTTGCTGTCTGGTCTCTGCAGTGAACCTACCTGAGCGGTATGAACTGCCTGCTGGACTAGAGCTCACTCACAGCAGGTTTATACTGGACATTGAAGGTTCACAACACTCGAGGCTTGGCATCATGCATCTACAAATTAAGACCTTTTTTTGGTTTTGTTTTGGAACCGAACATGCTGCCTATGGACAAGCTCTGAATGTTTTCTCAACTGGAGGCTTAATGCAAGTCATCCTTTAACTACACAGCAACACTATATAACCACTGACCTGCACTCTCTGTGTTGGGAGTATTAGGAGGCTCTTCACTATGTACATTAGACAAAATATATGTATGGTTATGGATGGACTGCAGGATTAACACTAGCATGTGACTCAAGACTCAAGAACCATACTGTGTAACCTTTACATGCATCATGGTTTTACATGCAAGTTTGAGTCCTGTGCCTGGATCTCAACGTACAAATCAATGTTGAAAACTAAATAATATAACTTCTGTAGACAAGAGTGATTTTTTTCTTTTC
Source organism: Selene dorsalis (assembly GCA_900303245.1). Lineage (NCBI taxonomy): Eukaryota > Metazoa > Chordata > Actinopteri > Carangiformes > Carangidae > Selene > Selene dorsalis. The sequence goes on from OMNW01003743.1 coordinate 7,823, forward strand.
TGTTTCTACCAAGAGGAGACTCTCTGTGTCCCTCTAGCTCAGTTAAAAACGTCCTCATGTGGGCCCCCTCTATTCTAAAACCCTGAAGGAATGTAATCTGTATATTTTATTGTTGATAGCTGGTCCTTTATAATATCTGCTTTTATCAGTGTTGCTTTATAAAAAAAATCATCCTGTTATTATCATTATAATTGTTGTGTTGCTATTATTATGTTTATTGTTATTCATTGAATTATTTTGCTTTTTTTGTTTTGTTTTTTGGGGGGTTAATAATGTCAGAGGATGCACTGCTACAACTTGTTAGAGAAATGTTTGGCACAGGTTTTCACAATTTGTTTAAAGTCAGGGTGTGTGTAGTCACCAGTTTTAGTTGCAAATATGGGTAAGTCTAACATGTTATGTATAAAATATGTTTTCTTCACAATCTTATTTATTAACAAGTCAGTTAGTTCCTTCAAGATATGAGTTACTGCAATGTATATTTTGTGAAAAGTTGTTCAGTGCATTTTGGAACCATTTGGGGATTTTTTTTTTTTTTTTTTTTTTAAGATAAATGGCTATTTTTGTTCAGTCATGAGATGACTTAACTGCTTTGGAATATATTCCAATAAAGACTTTAATTTTGAAGAACCTCATCTAAATAATGTAATCATGGAAATAGCACATTAGTGTGCCATTCATCAGAGGGTTTATGTTATGCTTTAATATATTTTCTTGGGGAAAAAAATCCATTTACTGAGTGACTAGTACTTTGTTGCCATCTGTGGCTGAAACAGTTTTTTGACTGATACAGCTTAAGTATCAGAAATATATATATATATTTTATCTTAACTACAACACAACACTTGATTATACAACACAAAAATACAACACTTGTCCTAATCCTTAAATCCTCAACTTTATTCGCATGAGTATAAAAATACATTTTGCTCTTAAATGTCCAGGAGTTTCTAATTCAGTAAATGTTAATTTAGCAGGTGTATTTCCCTGCTTGTGAGCTCATTAAGATAAAAGTAGAAATGCTGTAACTGATTAACATTATTTGCTGAAATTATGAATTCTGCATTCAAAACCTTACTTGGAACATAATAGTAAACTTACCACAGATGTACAAAGGTACAGGTATGTTATCAAAAACGATTCAAATAAACTAAAATTACATAAAAGTCTTGTACAAAATATAATATTTGCCTCAGATCATTAATTAGGTTTTTCTGTTTTCAGTCAGTTAAATGTAAAATTATACATACAAAGTTACGTGGCCATTACTTTGATCTGCCCAACTCCTGGTTAAACATGGCCAGTCATCTGCTGCTCTCTGCTGGCGAGAACGGGAACTGAAAAGATTTTTTTCTACATTGGAAACAGCTCGACTGGAAAATATCTCCTTTTTTAGAGAGAAAAGCAGCTCAAGATAAAACGACGTTTGTTAGTGTTACCGCGGATGCAAAACACTGCGACACCACAGATCACATCAACACCACACAAGGCAATTTAAGAAAAGCAACTATTGCACCGCCCACGTATGTTTCAGACCGTTTTACGCAACTATAAGATATAAGTATGATAATATGGTGTGACCGAGGATGTGTCCGTATATCATTTGTTCGATCGTTTTCACCATATTAACCTCCACTGCAACTCGTAGTTTTTCCTGTTTTGTTTAGCTTGAGTTCTTACCGGAAGTTGCTTGACAATGATGAGTCACTACTTCCTTGGCAACGAACGAGTCCTTGACGACCTCTGGAGACAACAAGTAGAGCAATGGCGAAGATAATCAGCGACAGAAAATCACTTTGGCAACAAGTGTGTGAAGGTAAGACCACAATCGTTCATTATCAATCATTTGAAACTTATTAAGCAAATTACAAAAAAAAAACACTCAAGCTAATTTTGTTTACTTTAATGTGTTTTGGGAGAATATGAAGCCGAGCTGCCCAGTCCTCCCAGTGCTTTGTGGACAGACAACAGCTCAGTGAGCACCCAGTTCTCCCAGTACAGCGCCAGTATACACTCCCCAGTCTTCTATGGACTCACTACAGCCAAGGTCAGCTCTACAAAATATACCACCTCGTTTTGCTGTATGTCTCTGAAGTGATAATGACTGTCTCTGGTTTCATCAGGTGTTTGTGGATGCTGATCCTCTGAGAGACTTTGACCCTCTTATTTCCCACCCTGCTCTCGCTGGCTATGCTCTATTAGGAAAACCTCATCGATCAAGCCAGAGGTGCCTATCTGGAGCCCAAATTACATCATCTACACAAACTCCTAAAAGTAAGAACCACTTAAGAAGGTAACAGTGTAAACATTTGTTGAGCTCCTGTTGATCTCCCCTCAATGTATCATTCATTCATAACTGAGATGCTTTGATGACAAAAATTATGATTGGTTGTGTCGTTCTTCTGTAGTGCATCTATCATGGAATAATGTAACTTTCGTTTTTATAGTAATTAGTTGGAAAACAGAGAATTAAACCAATTTGATGAAACACCAAACTGTTTTTCGGGCCCCAAAGGATGTGAGGCCCCTGGGCAGTTGCTCATGTGGCTTTTACAGAAATATCTGTGGTATCCTTGTCCATATATTGCATGTCTGAGTGTGTGGGTGTGTTTCTGTGTTTGTGTCAGGTCCTGTCACCTGTTTTATGGAGAGGAAGGTGTTTTCAGTATTGGTACCTGGACTAGAGGCTTTGCTGAGGGAGGCTCAGAAACATGGTTGTTTCCAGGTCTGAATTTCATCTGATCAACATCCAGCCAATTATCAAACCATAAGCAACTGCTGAAATGACAACAAGTTGATTTAAATCCTGGAATCAAAGGATTTTATCTGCTATATGCCGTTCAGTAATTGAATGTCAGAGGAGATGACGGTAAACATGCATCTTGTGGTCTTCATAACAGGCACCATGAAATACATTTGTTTGGTGATTTTCACCACATTCTCTCTGCAGTTACTAGTTAATATGAGGATTAAGATTATATGATCACATTATAAAATATGATATTTTGCAAGATCACCAATTAATTCAGTATATTTAGTATATATTGTCAGTATATTGTCCTTGCTTTGACAAGCAGATGTTAGTGAGATTTTAAATACAGGACTTACTAACTTGTAATCAAGTATTTTTACATTGTTATTTACATTTTTACTCGCGAACAAGTGGTGTTGATCATGTCTTCATCTACATGCTACCATGGCATGTATTACTTTCTTTTGTGTTGCAGAGAAAAATTACAGCATTTGACCCGTGTGACTTCCTTACTGAGTGGCTCTACAAGTAAGGCCTTAAACTCTCTTAACAACTCTCTTTTTACTCTGAAATACTCACCATTCCCCATTGACTCTCTCAAATATCATACTGTAAGAGCTGCATGTGAAAATTTGTATGTGTCGTGTGCTTTTATCCTCTCACACTCTCCCTCTTTCCTCAGCAACAATCCCCAGAGGCAAGGACGGGTCCCAGTAAACTTTCATAACATCCCCTTTGTCAAGGACTGGCTCAGCATGCAGTGAGTGTCTCATCAACCTGTCACTTATCTCAATCAGAGATAATATATAATACAGCTGTAATCATATATAAATCATTGTTTGTCAAGAAACGAAACTCCTATGTGTTATCAGAAATATAGACTGGTCACCACGTTCACAGGAATTAATTAAACAAAGATGCACATGCTGCCTTTACTGACTCTTGTCTTGTCTTTTCTTTCTCTCTCTGTCTGAAGTCCCAGACGTCCCACCCCCCTGTTTCTACTGCTGAGTGAGGATCAGGCTGCTCTGCTCATCCAAGCTTTCTGGAGGGGATACAAGGTACACTGGATGTGACTGGAAGCAAAATCATGTTTACAGGCTTTCTGTCTAACCCTTTATAACTGCACCAGAACTAGGAATGCTGACAAACAGAGTTAATAGAAACCCTGAAAAGTAAAGGAAAGAAACTTATTAACTTAAAAGTAGGCCAATCCGTCCTGCCAACTCTAATTTCCCTCTCCTGAACCTATCAAACTGATTTAAGAGGATTGGTTTTTGGAGTCAAGGGTGTGAAAGAAACCCCACACACCACAATGAATCTGTCTCCATGTGCGTATGAGTAAGTGTGTGTCCATATGTGTATGGGTGCATGGTGCATGCATTGGTCCATAGTACGATCTTGTTGTATAATTCCATCTCGCTGAAAAGCCCCTCTTCCATGGGGACTGCAGTTTCATTCAGCAGCTTGATTATGTCATCAGTGATGCCCGGCTTTTAATTCCCTCCTGTGTGGGCGTTATGGTCTGAAGTGTTCTGTACTGTGGTATAAATAGACATGCACAGACACTACCAGAGGCAAACAGCCACAGCTTTTCCACACACAGATAAACTCAGTCTTCTATTGTGTAAGGATGCAAGCAGGGGTCATGTTGTCGTTTGTCTTATTTTTCTTTTCTTCCTGTTTGTGGGAGAATTCAGCTTCAGTCTTTCAACGAAGCATTGAAAGGAAAAAATGCCAGCTGTGCTGTCATATACAATTACATTATGTTTGAATGAAAATATGCTTTTTCATGCAATTGAATTTGTGGGTGTGCGCATTTAGAATGTGGACTTAACGTGTGCACACATTTCCAGATTTGGATAATATATACACCAGCAGAGGGCAACACCTCCTCTTTTTTCTGCAGCAACACAAAATCTAATTGACCTCTGCTGACTTGGGGCGGCAGCAGTGAGTCAGCTGCCCCTCACTCCTCAATGTGTTTACTCTGATCTGAGAGAAAGCTTCAGTAGGGCCACTGATGGCACTGCAGCCAGACACCCCAAGGGATTTAGAAGAAGCGAGACGCAGCCAGGAAGGGTTGGAGAGTCAATAAAGAGAGAATGGGAGGATGTATCTGCAGGGATGAAGCTCAGGCTGTGTTTGGAACATTTTTGGATGGATGAATGACAAAAAGGAAGGAAAGGCAAGCTGATGTTGCAGAGTGATTTTGGATGAGGAAGGGGCGAGATGAAATGCGGCATTGGAGACAGCTGTAGTGGGAAGGAACGGGGAGAGAGATGGAGGATGAAGGCTGTAACCGCAGCACAATCAGGATCCTAAGTTGATGCTCGGCCTCTTAAACACACCGAGCATCATAACTTATTTAAGGTACACAGGCTGGAGTTATTTTGGGGTAGGCACCGAGGCGAAGTCCTGACAGACGTTGTAGTGTGTCACGACTGCTGTTACCTTGGCTGGAGAAAAACAGCAGTGTAACAGTGCATTGGGCAGCAGACCATAGACAAGGACATCAGCACAAACAGTCTGTTGTGCAGCACTGATGCACTGTAAAACCTCATGCGTGTGTGTGACGCCGTTTGTGTCTGTGAGTCCACTGCCATGAGAGCGCGTGTGCGCATGTTTGCAAAAAGCATGTGACAGTCAGTATTGCCGTTTGTTTTCTCCCACGATGATGAATGCATTCTGACCGGTCTCATTGCATTATAATTATATCTCACAGTTCTTAGATCTCACGTGAACAATAACAAGCTATGTTTTACCATAATCTGCCCCAGTGTCAAGTACTTGAGAATATCTTCAAGGGTTTTGTGAGTGTAATAGGATTATTATGAGTTTCTTCTGTAGAAAAACACCCAAGAGGAAAAACACGTGACTCAATGATGAATGATGAGTTTTCTGTGTTTTTTATTGAGCCAGTTTCTTGATAATAATACAGTTGTACATGCATTCAGCATTACCCATCACTGCCTTTATCAATATATTCTGTTCTCTTCATCCCCCTCCACACACCCTCATTTTCCCCCTCACTCTTACACTTTGTGTTATATAACCTGTCTGACGCAGCGCTGACTGCAGAGGGTGTGCGTGTTTGTGCGAATGTGTATCTTTGTACGTGTGTGTGATAGAAAGACAGACCGAGGGCCAGAAGGCAGGGGGAGAGGAGAGTATTTCCATAGATTGGAGTTTTAGCGCTCCGTTATTAATCTTTTCATCAAAACATACTGAGGAGTGGAGATGAGCAGCAGCAGAGATAGTACATGCAGACACACATGCTTACACACGCTCTGACTCACATCTGTGACCCAGACAATGTGATTGTCTCTTGTTTCACTCACGTAGAACCATAAAGAGCTGCTCGGCCTAAACATATTGCATAATCTTCTTTACACTGTGCGCCTCAGCCCAGCTCTAATCCATTCATCCATGCCTGCTAGTGCAATGCACACATACGTTCACACACACACACACACACGCACACACACACACACACACACACACACACCACTGATCACTAAGACTTCTCAGGGTGTCAGCTGAGTTAGAGTAATGTTGTAGCTGTGTAATGATGATAATAAGGATTAGATTTAG
>OMNW01003744.1:2457-17120 GCA_900303245.1 Selene dorsalis
GAGCTGAAAGCATAAATTTAATATTACTGATTTACTCAAGCTTCAACACAATTTGTATTGAAATAAATCTGAATATATAAAATAGACATACACCCCTTTAGGCAAAATGAAACCTGTCTCTTTCCATGTTTTGTTTTCCATATCCTGATCTAGGTAATTCTGGCTGACTTTTTTATTTCTCCCGTAGCCAGCTGCAGGAGTCAGGTTTAATTCATTTTGCTGTGTTTATTGAGATTAAAGTGGGAATACAATCAGATTATGACCTTGCCTGGTTCCTGAATGGCTGCCAAGAGGGAACGGACCACCCATGGACTAACACCCAGCTTTGTGGCCCTTGCTTCCTAGTTCAAAAGGGCTTTTCATTAATACTGTGATATGATTAGCAAGGCCACCAGAGTTGAGGCTGACACAAGGTTGAGGATTGTGGTATTAATCTTCTCACTATTCTAAACAATATTTAACTCGGAAAACATGCTATCAGCTTTTAAATGTTGTAATGCACATATGAGTAAATAAAGTATTTGGTTTGTTTATTGTGTGACCTCTTGTCTTGACCTGTCACAGAACATGCTCTAAGAGGTCATTTAGTAAAAATGGCTGGCTAAAAGAAAAATGTTTCAATAAACATTTTAATATTCATTACAAGATTTTAATTTCCTGTTTTATTTACGCATGGTGCAAGAACAAATAACAAGACTGTCACAGAATTCACTGTATGAGAACTGGGGCACCCGTCTGTCCGAGGTATACTTTATAGTGATGAAAAACATTTATTTTACATTTATGTAGTTCTCAATAACAGTTGACAGTAATAAACTTGAAGTTTCACAGTTTAGTTTTTTGTTTTGTGTTTGAGTTTTGGCCACCTGGGGGCAGTACGAGGTGAAAACACAACACTTGAGGCATTTTTTTTAATAGTTCATATAGGAAACTCATACAGAAAGGTTAGCATCGTTTGGAGGCGTATTTGTGTATCTGCTGTATCTGAGATCGGCATGGCCTCTCAGCGTCCTCTTTCATAAACACTCACATGACCTGCTGTGAACATGAACATACTGTAGTGATAAAGGCCTCCTTCATATAAAGTATAAAGGGGCATAACTTTCCTTGTGAAGCATTTTCCCTGAAGTAGTTACATCTACTGATAGTATGTTCTTCTTTGTGATAATGAATGAGTTTTAATACCACAAGCTGCAGTAAATCAATTTCCTGACATATCCAGCCATCCATCTAACCACATCATTTTTAAATTCTTATTACTGCCAATTGATTTTCTTTATTTTGTATCAAATCTGTTCGCAATCAGATCTGATCTGATTATATGTTATTCAAAGGCAGGCTTGTGTTTGTCACATTTGTTTGACCCTAAGGCATGGGTTCCAGGTTTCCAATGGTCTGTATTCAATCAGCTTTCAGTAGAGCCTACTATGCTCAACTATAATGCAATTGATTGACAAGACACTTCTTAAAATTACCAGGCGAGACCGTGACGTGTTCTTAACTCATGTACAGTCCCACATCAGTTTCAGTTACAGCTTCTGGTGTGAGACGGGAAACTCGTTTTTTTAAGTTAGTTATATTCGTTGTTTGTAATATTCAGCAGCCTGATTGCTCCACTTTAATCCGTCATTTCATGTAAAACAATTAATTCAACTGAGTGTTCCACCATGAAAACAGATTGTAATTGACATCTCAGTAACATTACTGTTTTTCATGATATGACACGTGGGACAGAATCACTGCAGTGCACGTCAAGCAGAAGGAAGTTTTTTGTCTGAACATGTAAGTTACAGAATTAGAGTGTGATGCACTGATTGTTCCTGAAAACACATGACTGAGATAGAAAGTACCTCCCCACAGCTGTTCCCATTTCATGCCATTGTGCAGTGTTTAACGTGTCTATTCCATATTAGTCCGTCCACTGTGACTTACACTCCAGATTCTTTGACTCTAGCTCAAATACCCCAGAGTCATCTCAGTGTCCTAAATGTGATTAACTCCACATTGCTGTTTGATCAGTGCATTTTTAACAAAGTTCAACCTGACAGGGAAAAAAATGGTTCCTGATTCACACAACACTCAAAGTAATTGAAAGGATTAAAACATGGAGACTGTTTCATTTTCATTTTTTTAATTTACTTTTTTTTTTCTAGTGTGGCCAACTATGTTACTGTATTTCACTAACTTCCTCTAAACAATGTGAACCAATGAAACTATTTGTGCAGGTTGGGATTTTGTTTTCCCACCTCCTGGCAGGTCCTGACATCCCATCTTCCACACCATTAGGTTTCTTTGGAGCGTATAGCCTCAACTGACCTGAACTAATTGTTGAGCACGGACCAACTCTGTGACTCATTCCAAACTTTTGCATCAATCATTTCCTGTGTGCGCTCACTGTTACCCTTCATCTGCCTCACAGGCAAGCATGACAACTCCATCAGTACTGTGTTACCAGAAATACTTGGTAACACTTTGCTATAAACATTTCCTTGTTTCTTGTTCTTGTTTGTTCTGCACGCTGGCTGTTTGACAGACTGGGGAGTTAGTCCACATTTTGTAAGACAGTACATGCTTCAGAACGTGTGCTGTGATAATGTCTGTAGTTCCTTAGACACCTAATAATTTACCTCAATTATCTCTTTCATTATCTGTAAGCAGCATATGTAGTGCAGTCATTTCGCCCCTCCCTTCTCCCTCTGTGATTATTATGTAACCATTGTTTTTCAGGAAAGTTGCAAAATGCTGAATATAAGCTCTAATGATCTGAAAATTGAATGCAGACTTATGCACAGTGTATCTAATTTCATATACATTCCCTTGTCAAGGCTGTATTTTGCACTATATGGGAGGTCAGGAGGATAACGGTATGATTTCCAGTCATGGTCAGAAACAGCTGCCAACTCTGGTCTTGTTAGCAGGTCCACTCCCTGCAGTAACATGCCTGAATTGTGGATGTTCCCTTTCATCTCTGTCCTCCTTAACTGGCTAACCGAGTCAGCCTTAACACGAAGCTGCTGTCAGCGCTGGAAGTCTTCATCTGTTGTCTGTCGGTTTGTTTAACATTTATTCAACCAGGCAAGTCGGCAAAAATCACTAAACTTTGGTAGAAAGATGGTTTTAGAACGTCAAGATAACTCTGAGAGGCTGTGGAAGTCATTTCATTCATTAAAGGAAATGACAGCTGTGACAGTTTAGCACTGAGATGAACAAAAGTCTTGTCATCAAGTATTTTCAAATGGGTATAAATGACAAAAAAAAGGAAAATTTTGAATTAAGCAGCGTTTAATGATTTAGGCATTCCAGGCTAATCCTTTAGTTTTGGTATTAAAAACAAATAAACTATTCTGGGACAAAATGTCCTTTTCAGCATCTTGTGATTTAATCAATATTCGTGCTAACATATAATCTACAGAAGCCTTTCTGTGGCCAGACATGCATACAATTTATGTCTTCCATTTCTCAAAATGAAACTTTGCTTCCCTGAGATATACACTGTTGCCCATCAAGTTGGAATAATTTTGTTGCCGGACACATTCCACTTTTTATTCCTATTTATACACATCAGTAATCACCTTTGACCAGGTGCAATGATCACATACTGAGTCCCAGTTACCCAGGTGAAACGAATTCATGCTTGTGGACAACATGCCACGACGTCTTAACACATCGATCTGTGTAAGGGGTGGCCATACTCAATATTAGTGACTGAGTGACATTTGAAAGAGTAATACTGGACATTCTTATGCAAGAAATCCCCTCAAATATGTGTTTCTGTTGAACTGACCAAGGGTTAAAACTTGAACCAAAGCCCTCAATCCTATTGTTCAATCCCCCCAAATTTGTTGAAGCTTGAATATACAGTTTGCCAAGGTTAATTGTGGTTTAGGTTTGACAGTGATATGTTTGGATGAGATTGATCAATAAAGTTTTGAGACACATTGTAACAATCATTTCATGAGAAGAGTTAAACAAAAATATTTTAATTCAACCTTGTGGGCAACAGTGTATATATAATATTCTATAATATTCTATTATAGGTAACAAAAGAGGAAGCTGACATGAAGCGATAATGAATAATGAGACTTGTCATACAACTGGCCATATAATTGCCAAATTCTGAATGGGGGATGGTTGCACAGGGGTAATTGTGTTAAAACTCTTTACTTTTTTTAACATGAAAAAAAAATCAACGTTAGAGGGGCACAGACTAGTAAAAATCTATTTCTTTTGTTCACTGCTGTCAATGAAACCACAGGCAGCTGAGTAGAGTGTGAAATAAAATCTTTGCAGGTAACACAACTTAAAACATGGTCTCTTTTTTGTTGAAAATCTTCCAGTAACACCATAAAGATTAAATATGAATGGAATGAGTCCTACCATGCAAACTCTGAGAGGCACCAATATCCAGGTGTCTGTTTCCAATCAGAGGGACATGGTGGGGTGACTCACCTCCCCCCTCCAATCTGCTCTCTGGCTCTGCTGGGTATTAGAACAACTGGAAGGTGCTGCAGTAACTGACAGGAGATATGGGGCTCTGATCTTTCAAGGGATGGGAATTTTGGCCTGAGAGAAAGCTGGAGAGAACAGTCAGATAATAAGTGATGACCGGAGGCAGACGTCAAAGTGCCAAAACAGGAAGGTCTGGCTCCTGGAAGGTCACGGTGATTGATATCACATCCAGTGAAGCTGAATGTGGAAAAAGGCAGGTTATCACAGTCATGGAAGACGAGAGGGATGGAGTCGCTGTAAAAACAAAATCCTTCACTCAAAGTCAAAATAAAATGTACTTTTCAGGTGAGATTTGCCTCACGCCTGAGAAACTAATTTCATGACACCGAGCAAGCTGGTCGATACAGAGACGAGCAGGAAGAACAGGAGCTGCCTCTTCTCAGGGATTCACACTGAGCCTGTCTGCAAATGGACACTTAATGATTACCAAGTGAATTGAAACACCTCAGAACTTGGTGCAGACCAAAGCAGGGCCAAATGAGGAGTAATATTGGATCTCATTTCACATCCATTCAATTCAAATGAATGAAAGGTTTGCTAATGCATTCTGTATCACCAAGTAACACTACGTCTTTCTTATTGTTTTACCTCCAAGTCATCACAATTCAGTTAGGATTCGGCTTCTTCACCTTCTTTTCCCCTGGTCATCTTTCTTTCTTTATTTTGAATTCAGTCTTCTCTGTTTTTGTTCCTTACTGCTGATACTAAAATCTCAAAACTAAAAACAAATAAAGGAATATGTTCACCCAGCTGTGTGACTAAACGCAACCACAGCACTGTTGTCTACATAGATATATTTTTGCATAACGTCTCTTTTTTTTCCCCCTGCAGAACAGTTTGTTTTGCTTCAGTAATATTTTTTTTCCGCCACCGTTAAAGTGTGAGGTGAAGGTCAAGTGTGTTTTAAGGAAGTGAGGGTGATACTTCCTCTCTGATCCGTTCAGCAACACGCTGACCGGTGCGTCAGTACAAATCATTTTTCATTTCACACTTGTGCAAACGTCTTCACTGCAAGCATGTTTTGACACTGTTCTAAAGTGGGATCATCTCGCAGCACAAGAGCTCACTAACCTCCATCTGTTGAGCATTTTAAACGGTTTTTCTGTCTGTCAAGCTTTGGGACCAGTGGATCTATTATGTAAATGACCAGGAGCAACACAAGATCGAGATTTGATGTGGGTAGAGTTTTGTGAATCTCATGAGTGGCTTGAAGCCTTGTTACTTCATTACACTGCTGAGAGCTTCTCCGGTATTGATTTCATGGATATCATCTGTCTCTGTTTAATATGAGATACAGATGTAGAGTCTCGTTCCCACATTTGAGATACAGCGCGTTACAGCTATATACTGAAGCAGGGGACTGTTTATTTGCTTAGCCTTTGCTCTTCCTGTGGACATGTAGGCAGCCACAGTGGACAGTGGCACCAGCCTGCAAATGTCTCATGGGAAATAGAGGTACTGAGGGCCAAGGGACATGAATCTGTTTGGACATCCAGACAAACAGTACCACAGTGTAATGATATCTAAAGAAAATAAATGAAACAAGTTCTCTTATTCAGAACATGTTGATTATATATTCTAAGTTGTTCTTTTAGTGTGTTGTCAGGCCATAGACACATGTTCAATTTTCTGCCATGATAGAGTAACGTGTTGGGGTGAGGAGTCCTTATGTAACTCCCCCATTTCAATGTTACTAAGGCTTTAACTTCTGTATAATCAAGGTTGTGCTGATTGACAGGTGTGTGAGCAAATGTTTGCCAAACACCACCATGTACTGAAGGCTCCACGTGTGGCGCTCTTCTTTAACTATTTTGGGATTAGCCTGTCATTTGGCAGCATCAGGTACTGTCAAAATGGTGGCGATGCTTCAGTAACGCTCTTCAGAAACCGCAGGCCATTTTCAGAGTCTATTGTTTCCTGTAATGTTGCTGGCATGATGTGAATATGACATCAACAGGATTTTCTCTCTCAATTTTTAGCTGAGACATTTGTACGGAATGATTTGAAAACAGCAACACATTTCACAGTTGTTTCACATCCGGCGCGTTCCCGGTCTTATACCCACCGACAGCATAAGCAACCTGTGTTACACGTGCAAGGCAACTGTGCCGCCATCTTACCGAGGCTTGCATCACATGGGCGTCTGAGTTGCGTGTCATGTAGGCGGTGTGTCCAGTCCTGCCTGTCTGGATGCTGAAATGAAAACCAAGACATACTGCAGCCACACTTCACGTTGTTTTCCTGGCCTGAGCACTGCTGTGGCCTTGTGCTGTCTAAAAGCTGTTACATCATGGATATATTGGTGTTGCTATCTCTACACATTGCACACAATGCTTACACATTTCACTTAATCAGATCAGATACATCTGCTGGAAAAGATTAAAACCCTGATATGTTTGGGTTTCACAGGGTGACATAGATAGATAGATAGATAGATAGATAGATAGATAGATAGATAGATAGACAGACAGACAGACAGACAGGTAGAGTGAAGTAGCATTAAAGATACCCAGGCAAACTTTATTCAACATACAGTATTGATTGTTGAAGCCTAAAAAGCCATTAAGATGTTTTTCTGAAGGCTTTGGTGCTGATGCAGAGAACACCAGACTCCATTCAGCTGTTCAAATTGAAATGAAGAGCATGCAAGAGAACCACCAGCCACTTGACAGGAGATCAGAAATAATGAGGGTCTGAAGCATCAAATTACAGCCGAAAAACCATATGATGCTAATGCTTACTAACAGTTTGTCCTGCACAGCATTCAGATGTTTAGAATCTGTTACCAGGAATTGAAGGCAAATCAGTTTTTTTCTTTTCCCCCCTCCTCCTCGGTGCACATCCAGTAATGTAAACTTCTTCAACAGAAACCTGCAGCTCCAAACACTGTTCAGAATCATTCTTGAAATGTTATGAGGACATAATTGAACTCATCTTACGTAACGAATAAAGCCCCTTTTCGTTGCTCTGAGCTGGCGTGGAGCAGTTCAGTGCAGTGCAGTGGATCAACATGACGTGACATCTGCACATTTTTGACAAGCTGCAGCATCACCACAAGGAGGATTTGTTTTTAATTGCACCTTATGCAGGAAACACTCTTTTTTTTTTCCTGTTACTCTATTAAGTTTATGTATGAGAATGTAATGATTATTTTTCCAGTTTGCCAAAGAAAATGACTTATGTTCTTCTGAATCACAATGTAAATGTTTTCCCCAAATGTAGATAAAACACATGTCCTGTGTGGTTGAGCAGATCAAAAGTGGCAGATTTATCTCAACTATTTCAGTGCAGTGTGGTTATGATTAGCCTGAGAGCTTTGGGGGCTGCTCAGTGTTCATATTTGTTTGCTTAGATCTAAAGAGGCAGAACTGGAAAAGCTGATTATATTTGTTTACGTATTGAAATGACCACCAGTCTGCAAGGATCTGCTGGGAAGAGACTCGGTGAGATACATGACACCAGGAACTAAAAATATGTTTCTATTTTTCTTTCCCGGGGACGAGATTGCACATCAGCTGAAGAGTGTTAGATAAATGAAAGAAGACTTTTTTGCTTTGATCTCATTAATCATGTTAGATCAGGGCAAGGTGTCCAATCAAATGGTTTGTACAAACTAAAACGAGCAAGCATGGAAATTAAAAAAAAGGAAACAATGAGAAAAAAGTTCATTGAGCTAAAATGTCTCTCAGATGTCACCATATAGAGGAACATCATGAGGTCTGTTTTGGCTTTCTTTAGGACAAATGTTTTGGCCTCTTGGTGAGAAAGCCTCCACGGGTCAGACAGCTCTTCCCCTGTAAATGTCCATGACTTTATTTCCACCTCTCATACAGGAGAGGAGAGCAGCTCCAGTCCATTGATACCCATCTAACACATCACATCCCAGATGCTTAGCTGTGAAATTCAGTATTGTTAACCTCAGGCGAAACAGGAGATCATTAAAATAAACATCCGTACATATTTATATCTGCTGCATCGATCAAATGTCGAGATTTGTCTGCAGGTTTTAAAAGCTACACTGTTATGAATGAAAGCTGAAATGAAAAATGGCCGCTCCCTCACGTCCGGCAGACATCAGTGGTAAATTCTCCAGAGACGTTGGTTCTCTGCGCTTTGTCAGGCAGGACTGAATGACCTATGAGGTATGTTTTGGTCAACTTTTCTAGGTCTCAGAAATGTTTTCTCCTCTCTGGTAAATGTTTTCTGACCTAACTTGTCTGGTTGTCATCAGGTGGAAAATGTCCGTTAGTGGCTCGTCACCATGTAACTCGTAATCTAAGGAAAACATTCCATGTTGACAAATGCACATATGGATCAGCTGTCAAGCACCTTTCATCAAGGTCAAACTGATAAGTTAATGTGTTGCCTAGTTTTCTGGATGTGTTGCCATAAGGAAGGCCTATAATAATATTTGATGATTGATTATTGTTTTAACCTTCATTATATTTTTTTATAAATGAGAACACATAGTAAATTGTTGAAACACAACTTCTCCTTAAAGTGTAGTGGTTCCCAACCTTTTTTCCTTGAAGCCCAACCCCACTTGTGCTGAAGACAAGCCATCCACAACCCCTCGCATCAAAAGAATAAAGTGATACTAACTTTTATTTACAATTTTTTGTTCCTAATGTCTTTGTTTATACATGATTTTGCTTATCCAGTTGGGTGTGTTACTGGGATTTTTACATTTTAATATGCAGAAATATAATTTTGATAACCTCACAACTTCAGAACAGATAAAGCTCCCTGGACCCCCTGAGATCTCTGACGCCCCACTCTCAGGGGGGCGTCAGGGATTTAGAGTATAATGATTTAGAGTATAATGAGATTTCAGATCCAGGATGATTAAAAGTTCCAACAAGTTGAGTAATTGAAAAGGTAGAAAATCCACATGTATTTACATATTTCATTGAATACAGAGGATTTGTGGTATCGTGCATTTAAATGAATCAATACATGAAAGGACAGTAGCAGTTCAATAAATCATGACTTCCCAGTAAATACAGAGTCGGTAATCTCCTTTGTGTGCACCAGTGTGTATCTCATTTTAATATAAACAAACAACTGGCTGCATGGGACTAACTCTCATTTCCTCCAGTTTTGTGGGATGTGGTGATAAGTTACAGGCAGAAAATTAAATCAAGAGATGATGAAAAAAAAAAAACTTTAAACATAATCATCATGTTTGTAATGAATATCTTATGCATTGCATTAAGGAAAAAGAAAGAGAAAAACATCATTTTGTGTTGGCAGACAATATGAAATGGTGCCAGCTATTACCTGGTCTATATTGAACTACATATTCCCATCTGGAATTGCTTTGTTTGATATGTTATTATCACCCTATAAGACAGTGTGTCATTTGTGGTCAATTGAATTGGACTTTCACATGATCAGACCCATTTCCAGTCACGCTGGTTCGGACGACGGCCAAGCTCCACTAACCCTGAACCAGGATACTCTCATAAAGTTACCTTTGGGATTACTGTTTATCTGAGGAAACAACTCAAAAATGATTTTAGAACAGAGGAGCATTTTTGTCCTCCACCAAAGTCCAAACCATATGGGAGCCTCAGTTTTTGATTGTTGCGCAAAATGTTATTTCTAGATTGGACCATTGACCATTGTCCCCTTGTGTAGAATCCCTTCTGTTCCCATGACCAACCTCCTCAATCATGTCCCTATTCTTGTCATGGGAACAGACGAGCTCTGACAGGGACACCAGTGGCTATACAGGAACGAATGAAATGATATTAAATCCTTTTAAATTCGAACCTTTTGTGGATTTCCTCTGTTCCAATACTTGCTCTGGCCATAGCAACTATATGCTCATCACATGCCAGAACTTAAACTTACTGCTGTTCTACAGTGTTAACTATCACTTGTAAACACTTTATCTCCAGTAGATGCTTGTCTGTCGCTGACATTACCATTTTTTAGCATTATCGTTATCCTGCAGTTGTCACTCGTGGCAGCTGCTGTGGCTGTTCAGTTTACATAGTCTCACTTTAAAGCGTTTTCATATTCACCTGCATTTTTTTGACTTCATCCAACAGTGAATCAGTGTTTGATGTAAAGTCCCATCAGCTGGTGTGAAGAGGAGGTTCACAGGTATATTATTCACACTACCTCATCTCCTGTCCTCTCTCTGGTGAGATTCAGCCTCTCGCCCGATGGCACTTTGGTAGGTGTTAGGAAAGGAACATTTTCTTCTTTTTATATAAAATCTTAGATTTTGTTTTTGATTAAAGCCTCCCATGCTAAGGCTATTTTTATGGATAAATAATATTTTATAGACTCTAGAGCTCTATGACTGAGAGCTGGTACTGCTCAGAGAGAGCTCCAACGCGAATGGTAAATCTTCCTCTTTTTTTAAAACACTCACTGCCTGCAGATTTCTTTAAGAATTCATATGTAGCCCCCATCTTGTTTTCATTTTACATGCTCCCCGTAATCTGTAAACACAATATCTTCTTATCTTCTTTTCAGATATGAGTCAGCAGCCAGGAAATGCTTCAGTGATATGCCCTGCTCGGTGTGACATGTATCAGGTTTGAGTTATTTTAGAATTAAATGTGCCCAATGTGAAGCCAGATGAGAGAGGCTGTGTTGCACAACTGAACCTGCTCTTTTGATGCACAGTACAATGCTGTTCTCCTAGTTCTCCAACAACTTCAAGCAAATGTTATTGATATAATCGAATCAACCTAAGTCAGATAAATTTGGTTCATATCTGAAAGAATCTTAAAGACAAAGATACAACACAGTGATACAAACAACCTTTACATAAGCAACTAACTGGTAATTTACTTAGACAAAATAGGACACAAAATGAAAAAATGTATAACCAATACAAGTTCATTTTCTTATTTGACCCCATACCAAAACATACAACACACAAGGCCTGACCGAGTACACTGCTGGGAGCAATACAAGTTTGTTTCTTAAGTGGCTTATACAAAAATGCACTTTGATATAAATCCAGTAATATTTCATTAAGGTTTTTTCTCAAAAAAAAAGAAAGAAAAAAAGAGGCCGTCTCAAGCAACATAACTCCGGGGTTTTCATGTGTTTTCAGAGATAGTTTTTTTCTTCAGTCAGAAAAATCATTCAAATCATTATCGTTCCCCCAAAATATGAAAACAATGCATAACATCTGCAGCTCAACTGGATTCACAAATATTTATCATACTATAAGTTTACAGTTTTAGGCATTTGCTCCCCAGGGCCATTCTCCACACACTTTAAAACCTCCCCTCATATTGCTTGTATAATAGGACATTTCACGGTGGAGGGTACAGCACGCTGAGCCTCTGCACCTCCAACATACCCGGGCTCAGCCCCATCTGGTACAATTTAATGGGTGTATGGTCGACTCTGACTTCAAACAGAGGATATCTCTCCCTTTCCCCATGCTGGTCTTAATATTTTGTAAATACACAACCACATCTCAATGTAGGTCATTGATTGATGTTACGTTGTCACAGAACTATTAGATAATTTTGAGCTTTGTCAATGCCATATGAGGTGATCATTCCCAAAGAGAACATGTATATTTGGATGGGAAACAGTGTTATGCAAATTTATGTCGGTAAAAGTTGCAACCTTTGATTTCATCAAGTCAACATCATTTTTTATCAGAAACCTAAACTGAAATTTGCTTGTTTTTTTGTTCTTCTTTCCATACAGGACAGTCCCATGTTTGACCTCTGTCCATCTCACTTTGACAAGGCCCAGCCTTGAAATGAATTCTCTCAGGAGTTGCCTATAATCCCACGTCAAGCCAGATTGACCTGGAATAAACAAAGAGACGTGATTTGGAGCTGCATTTGCCTGCACAGGCAGGACAGGACACTAAAATTTATGGTATTTTGTAAACTACCCAAAGATTTAAGGAAAAATCCTGATGATCTGATGCTCTAGTCGCCATTTTTCCATTGATTTCTTACCTGGTAAAGGACTCAGTGTTGCACAGAATGATGAGTCCACATGAAGCACATCACCAAAAGGTAGCAGTGTGCACGCAAACCCCTGTTCCTGGATCCATGTCATAGATTTTCCATTAATAGAGCTCAGCTGCAGCAGATGTTACAGATGTTGTGAGTGGTTTGCTATCTTCTCAGAGTAATGCCAGGGGCTACAGTGCTATACAATACGCCACTGTCTTATGGATTCTCTGCGGAGATGGCTGTTATCCAACTTTCTTTAAATTGTGTCCACATGCTGATGTGGTTGTTGGAACTGCTGGCTGTAAAGACTGAGTGATTATTATTTTCTCACTTAGCCAAAGGTAGTTGAACACTTTTAGAAATTCAACAAGGAATTTTTTTTCTTTCAGCCCATGTCACAGACATGCAGAGAGCTGCCTTCTGTTATTTTTCTTTTGCAGCTCTGCAAGACATGAGTTTATCAGTTTAATTAAGGCCACACTGGGTTGCAACAGAGCTCATGCCCTTTTTTATAGCTCTTCATGGATTCCATATAAAACAAATGCTATGAGGGAAAATTATTCAAGATTATCGTAACAGATAAAACAAAACAAAAAAACCTTCCCCAAAAACCACTGCACTTCAAAGACAAACCCCACAAGATAAAACAGGGAGGAATCATCATCATGGGCACATTAAATCCATTCTTCTGAGGGAAGGAATCGTTTTCAAACACAGTGAAGAACAGGCTGAAAATATGGAAACATTTTATCACTGGATAATTCTCATATCAGGAAAGGCCCAAATCTAATTTATAACATTACTTCTGGTGCTTTCACTTATTGTAGGCATTCTGATTCTGATTCTGATTCTGATATGAATATATATATATGTGTGTGTGTGTGTGTGTGTGTGTGTGTGTGTGTGTGTGTGTGCATGTACATGCATGTGTGTGTATATATATTGTCTACACATACTACAGTTATGTGCTAACAAACCTTAGCAATTTCTAGGGCTATCCATTGGTTGCAATATTTAATCATGATTAATCACAGGATTGTCCATACATAATCACAATTAATCGCAAATGAATTGCATTCATTTCTTGATGTATTAAACTTATACTCTTCAAGACATCCATTATATCAACCACTGGTGTTTGACCAAACTTATAACAGACAGTTTTCAGCAAAATCCTTAAAATAAACCCACAGTCAGTTATTGGTCCTCAGGGATTCACAGGAAACAGTGCATGCACGTATTGGACGTGATGTTGAAGACAAAAGCTGGTGCTTGCACAGATTTCATGAACAACCAATTAATGATGCACAATATAACAACATTGTTGAGCACCATCTTTACTAAAACACAACATGAATTAGCAGCTGCTGTTCTTCTGTTGCATTTCTGAGAGACCCAAAGCTCTCGGCAGGTTTGCTGCCCCCAGTGGGAAATACAGGAGTCATTTTACCTCAAGATGTAAGTCAGCATCATATTTAATACAAAAAAGGCAACATCGGCAACCACAGGTGTAATTCAATCATTCAACGACTTAAATCTGAAGAATTACAACATTAATACTGTCGTTGTGTGTGCAACTTGTCTTGTGAAAATCAAACTGCAACAAAAGTATTAAAGGGAGAAAAAGTGAACACATATTAAACAATGTTTATGTCATGTACACAACACTCATATTTAAGTTAAAAAGACTGATAGAGATGGGGTTTGTTTTGGTTGGCAGTGTTCACACAAACCATGCTTTAGTCACGCTAACATGATTTAGTTCTGCATGTGATTTCTGACCCCTCCACTACCACACACATGCTTCAGGTTAGGAACAAGAGAGTGACTGCTGGTTTATACCTGTGTGAGTGCACGGAAACCACAGGGCAGCTGTACCAACACACAGGTTTGTTATCCTTGTGTTGCAGTGACCCTCATGTGCTCCGACGTTCCCCGCGGGGCTGCCGCCACACTTTACATCACCGTGTCAAACGCCTGTCACAACACTCTGACCTGATTTGAAAATATACTGATGAACTGATGATGCACATCGATGCTAAGTGAGCTTGAATCAGTGTCACACTCGGTTTTTACGTGTGGTCTGGATTGTAACACTGGATCCTTTCTCTGTCTGTTTACATGCCAGTCTCCATACTGAAGAGTCCTCATCTGTTTCCTGTTGAGATTTTTTTTTTTTTTTTTTTTTTTTTTTTTTTTGTAACA
>OMNW01003748.1:11189-34179 GCA_900303245.1 Selene dorsalis
CCAGTGCTGAACATGTTAAGGCTAATGGGGCCCCAGAAGACTCGGTTGTCTTTAGGGGGGTGGTCCACTACAGCAGAAGGAGCTAAGAATAACTTAACACAATGTACTGCTGGATGAGGGGATGGGGCAAAGAGAATCACACAAAGAAGAAAAAAAAAGAAAAGAAGAAGAAGTCTGAATGTTTGATTAGCTGTGAGAGATTACCTCTTTGTGTGTGAAGAGACCTGTGTCTCCAACCGTGGCTTCTATTTAGAAACAACCTTTAGCCTTTGACCCTTAACGATAATCTAATACACCTCTAACAAATAGCCCGGGTTTAAGTGGAGCACTTTCCCTCAGTTGAGTGACCTGCACTGTAGGAGAAATGATTGAAACGCCTCTCACTAAAGGATCGTTCAATAATCACCTGTGACCTGTGAAGCCCCTCCAGACAGCCCATTACTCTACCCAGTGACTGACTTAATCACAGTGACCAGAGCACAAAGGACATCGTCTCTCAGTTGGTTACGCACAGTTGAGTCTGATTTTCACCTGTTAAAGACGATAATGAAAAGTCCTCTTGAATGATTTGTTTTTAACTGGTTGAAAGTAGCTGATAGTTCATTGAAGGTTGAAATTTAGTTCGATGGAAAAGTGGAGATGACAGCGATGTGGGATTTATTCAACCACTGCCATCAACAAGCTAAATACTGTATAGTGGGGGTGGACACCAGGAGACAAATGACGGCCTGTAACAGTGAAGTGAAAATAAATAATAATGACAATCCTTTTAGGTAGGAGCAGGGGACAGAGTAAGAATTGATACACTAAATATGTATATAGAGAAACTGAAAATAAATACATTATTCAAATATGCACGTATAGTACACAAATATTAAAAACATCCATGTTATTAGTCGTGCATTATATTTTACTCATGATCCAGGATAGTTAGGGCTGACGCAGAGGAGCTGAAGTTAAGGAGCGTCTGAATGATGTGTGAATGAAAACACAGCTTTTCCATTTTTAATTTTTTATTCAGTCTTCTTTTTTTAGATATGTATTAATATTCCATCAATATCTTATTCACTTTTCATCAGAGACACTTCAAGCCAACTTTACATTTATCTCCCCCTTGTCTTACAACGAACATAAGTCTATTAAAAAATTGCCCATTTAGTTTTTTCTCATTTTAGACTTTTTTTTTGTTCTTCTTTCTCTTTTTATTGTGGGGTTCGTATTTATTTTTTAGCTAAATCTAGCACAGTTAAAATGTGATATTGTCATGTTGGCAGCTAAACATATGATAGATATTCTGTATGTGAGAGGTGTATAGAGGGCAATACAAAACACTGCAGCAGGTACAACCATTTCCAACCAATCTCAGTACATTCGCCATTCCCTCCACTTGTGTAACCCACACTACATACATACAGTTTTAGTTACATCACTTACAGGGGTTGTTATTGCACTGAATTTCTTTGTAAAAATATCAAATAATTGCCCCTCCAATTGCAGCACTGAAGAGCAGAAACACACTGTATAATAAAAGTTTGGTGACCCATTTCTGTAAATGTGTTGTCAGAAGCTACGGAAAAGTGAATGAATAGAGATTTTCTGTTGGATTTACATCTCAGAAGACCAGACAGCATATTGCAGTAATCTTATCATATAAAAGCAAATATGGCTTTGAGGAGGCTTACTGAGTGTGGCTTTGCCTATGCCTCTTTGTTTGTCCTGGTATTACCTGCCTGGATCTCAGTCTTAAGAATAAGCGTGAGTCTGGAAGAGGAAATGATATCATCACACTGCGTCAGAGTGAATTATGAATTGTTTGCTGAATGCATAGTAAGCCAGCTACACACTGAGTGATGTTGCATCTTGCGGGATGAACCTAGTGCCCTGTGTTGGCACTTCTGCACTATGATAACACACTGGAAATCACATAACCTGCAAACTCTGCTCAGAGTGGCAAAGTTATGTCACCTCTGACGCTCTCACTTTCAGATTCCCCCGGCGTCTTCCTCCACACTCTCCTGGTAGTTTATTTCTTCTTTTGATAGCAAAATATGACTTTTTTATTCCTGTCTATGTGCTGCAGACAAGAAAACGTGTTTCTCCTCTGGAGTAGTCAGTGCCAGTTTGAGAGACTTTGATAGTGGCAGCACATCTGGTATAGGTGATAGAGACACTAAAAACTGACAAGCAAACATAATGCAAGTTTCTTCTATTTTTGGAGCAAAATGATCCAAGGTTGTCTTTTATAACTCTAGCAAAACACTGCCCTGTAATCCTGAACTCACACTTATGTACGGTATGTGTCCGGAAAAGGACTGTGGAAAACACAAAGGTGCATAAACTAAGTTATCCAGTCTGTCACTATTAAAGGGAAACAGCTGTCGGATTAAATCTAAACACAACTTAAAGCCGCTATTATCTTTATTTTTACAGCAGCAATCTTGTAAAGCCTTAAGCATTACATGGATTTAGTAGCACTTTAAAAAAAAGCTATCATCAACAATATTGATAATTAATCACATACTGTAACGGTGTGTGGTGTGAGAGGAGCTGCAGGTAGTAATGAAACAACAGATGGGCTAATGATCTTCAGGCCCACTCAGCTCATCTTTCACCTCATTGTATTGGTTTTATGGCCCATGACTGTTTTAGTTCAGTCTCCCCTTAAGATTTAAGATTAAGACTAGATGTAAACAAGACTGAAATAGTGATGAGAGTTCATGCAAGTGTAAGTTGGTGAGGACAAAATCAGTCAATGCAGCACTAAACTTATGTCAAAATGTCCATTTTGAGAAAGGTCTGTTGGGTAAATAGCTGTGTCCAAAATCAGTCACTACTTAGTCCATACTGAGTTTATGGCCAAATGTATAGTGAGAGTTATCATACCCTATATGGTGGGCTCATAGTCTTCTATGAAAAGTAATGTAGCCGACAACTCACGACATTATGATGACATTAACCAAGCAATATAGACCATCATGCATTGCGCCTGTGCTTGTTTTTCCATTTCACTGACGCAATTCCTAGTCTAAAAATTGAGTAGGGAGAAGTGAACGAGTGAGCGGTTTGGGATACAACATCTATTTTACAAATAAAAAGTATCTCAGTGCAGATTATGCAGTAAAATAAAATTGCAGACTGTTAGTTTTCACCTCTGAAATCTTTTATGTGCTGAACAACCAACAGCACACAGCATCTGTCAGTCCAGCTGGGACCAGACTGTGTTGTATTAAGTTCAAATCATTTACCCTGAATCTCAGTATGCATCCGGTAGCTTTTTACAGCATGGGTCTGTCATCTGCCCACTGAGCCAGACCCCATTTTCTGGACTTTCTTATTTACCCTGATGCCGACGCTGTTCATCCGCAGTGGCAGCAGTCCTGCTCGTCAGTCACCGTGGTGGCAGAAATCAGCAGCTCTTACTGTGATTTATTAGAAAAGGTTTATATAACTCTGACTCACAGGCAGCGAGTGTGGAGGAGAACACTAGAAATCAACGTCTCGTCGTTGGTAAACACAAACACGCACACACTAGTGCTTCTACCTTTGTTAATATCTCGCCTACAGAGCACATTTTAATTTAACTGTAGTTTTAATTTGTGTCCCGTTAATTTAAGCAGAGATATGGGAATCTAATAAGACTTATATTCATTATTTACAGAGCTGGGAGGATTGTGTCTGCTCTACAAAACCAAACAGCACAAGAACAAAAGCTTTTGGAGCGGAGTAAACAGCTGGTAAAAGTTAAACTAGCTTTAACCACAACCACATTGCTTACACTAGCTAAACTCTGCTAGTGATGGTTGCTATGCCAACAGACAGCATCCACGGGCTTTATCTAGAAATGATGGCCCATCTATAGTTTGTTTTACTAGCCCACTGTGTAAGATCAAGTTTCAATGAATTTATCAGTGTTACCTATCATAAACACAGGTGCTATGTGGGAATTAAAATGTGACAAGGTGTAGGTGTATGGGCAGCGTTTATATAACCGGTCCTTGACACTTACATTACTTGCTATAATATCCTCTTTATTTTTCTCACAGTGAGTGCTTGCCATCCTTATTTTGCTCACAGTCTTATGAGTAAATATGTAACCTAACTGTTACAACTAACCACCTACAGCTCCTGCATCATGATGCTCTGTCTTTGATGATGATTTAACTCGTTCTCTTTTATTTTGCGCATCACTCATTGGTGCATCCAGCTCCCCTCCAAACCATCTTCCTTGATCCCTGCACTGAACCTTATATTTAGTCTTAAAAAGACATCGAATGTCTGTTTCTGTGCGTTTCAGCATGTTCATTAATGGCGCTCATTGTGAGTGACTAATGTCCGCTTCTAGCTGTTGCTGTGGCAGTTGCTGTCGTTGGTCTTGCCGATTGACATGTTATTGCTGTTGTTGTTGTTGTGCTTCTCCTTGCAGACGGTCTGGTTTGATTTGCACCAGAGGCTAACAGACACAGATGGCACCAGCAGCGCAGTAAGTAGCCACTAAATGAATAACTGTTGTACATTACACTGCAACACACAACCCCCAGGTGCTAGATAATTTACTTCTACTTTACAAAGGCCAACAACCAGTGCAGCAGTTCCTTGGATTGTGAGTCTTACAAGGCTGAGACAGGATTTTGTGATCTAATTAACTTAAGACAACACCAGTGCTGTCCAGAAATAAGTCAGGTCTGTGTGCCTGTCCCAATGGGCATAGATCTTTTGAATTGTTTCCTGAAAATTGTTGGTTGCTTTGTTGTCTAGACTTGAATATTTTATGGAGACTTGGAACTCTCAAGAAGAATTGATAGAGTACATTATTTTACAATATTGAATACCCTCAGAACATATTACCTGTCCTAGAAACATATTCAGGGTGTGTGATATTTGCGCTAATAATCACCAATGATTTATGTGAAAAGCTATATGGCCTATGCACCACAACCGCTGCGTGGGCTTAGCTTTTCAGGCGATGTTCTTATTGAATCATACGAGACAATCTGTGGGCACAGAAAAGCTCAACTATTTGCAACCATGTCTTATAAATGATACTATAGCATATGCGCATGTTCATTTACAATAGTTGTATGGAGGTGAAACCATAAAATGATGATGACAGATCATCCATTACAGGCTTTCATCATCATCACATCTGCCATACACAGGAACTTAATTAAATACACCTCTACCAGATTTGAATGGCAGCCCATTGAAGAGTTGTTTAGATAATTCATTCTTGACAAAATTGTGCAGCAAGTGTTGTTAATAACAATGACATGCTCAGTGAAGCTGCCTTACAAACTAAACATGTTTTATTATCTAAATTCCCTTTTCACTTCCCACTTAAAATCATATCACCCATGACTGGTTCTAGACAACCATGTGTACATTAGTGTGACGTTTGCATGAGGTGTGCACATTCTCACAACATGTTTTTCCCTCATA
Organism: Selene dorsalis; assembly: GCA_900303245.1. Classification (NCBI taxonomy): domain Eukaryota; kingdom Metazoa; phylum Chordata; class Actinopteri; order Carangiformes; family Carangidae; genus Selene; species Selene dorsalis. Next base: position 16,626 of record OMNW01003748.1, read on the forward strand.
AACACTTGTCTAGGCTATGTGTACTGTATGCTGTATGCATGTTTATGCATGCAGCATTTCACATGCATATATTTACATCTGGTCCCAGGTATACTCCAGAAAGAAATACAACGTCCACTACTTCTATGTCTGCAGGAGACCGGAGCAATAATAATTACCTTTAGCACTTTTACTTAAAGGAGTCAAGCTACTAGGCTTTCCATTACCTGCCGGCAAGTAGTGAGACTCCTGATGTAATTGTCCAGTTGTCATGGGTACAGAGATTATTTTAAGAACCTGATGACATGCACTAAGAGGAAGAAGTTTCAGGTTGCGATTTGCCTTTAAAATGGATCTCAAAGATACTCACCTAAGAGCACTTAAACTAAACAAATAATGAGCGGAGTAAGAGGCATGAAAATTAACAAGAAACCTACTTATTGTAGCTTCTAGTGGTCCATTCTTTGTTCGATGGTCTGCTTTACAGGAACAACTCAGCTACTTGACACCATTTTCACCCTGCTTGCTGGTGCATAGAGCAGCTGTACATCTGCAGGGGAGAAGAGATAAGACAGAGTTCAAACGTTATCTTACAGGTCTGAATGTTTGCAAAGATACGTAAGCAATCGATACGTCAGAGAAACATCAATTCATTGTTGTCACACACAGTTTTCAAGAAGCCCTCTGTCAGATGAGGAAAGCCTCCTGAAGTCATGAAGTCTCAGGTCGGCTTCTTGCAGGAGAGTGGTGTTGATGCCAGAGTTCATTGATTCTTGTCTAAGAAACAGTCGGAGGGATATTACTGGCACCAGTATAAAGTTACAGCACATATTCACTAGAGCACGCAACCAATGGATCCTCGAAAAATCCATCCCAAATGGCTTCTTTAGACACGAAAAATCACTACAACAGCAGCCAGATCCATTAAAATATAGATTCACCTTTAAACGTCTGCTCACGCACTCTCATGCACACACACACACACACAACTTTTTAAAGTTGGGGACACCCATGGTTTTATTTCAACCACTGTGGAACAAGGCACACAAACACAAACACACTGAGGCCACCTGGAGGGATTGCTTGCTTAGTAAATGTCATGTTTTTATCATTAGGCTGCCCAAATCAGGATTTTTAAATACTACCAATAAATTTGTAAAAATATGGGCCCACCTATTTCTGATTGAAGCAACTTTGTGTATGGAGTGGTATAAGTATTATCTTTGTTGTGCCACTGGTGATATGCTGCTCTACTATTTGTATGTATGCATATGAACAGCTGTCCCCAGGTCTGTGCTGCATAGAGCTGTAAACCAGGTCCTCTGCTTTGTCTGCAGGGGCCCAGGGTAATAATCGCCTTCTGCACTTCGACTCCAAGCAGTCAAGCTACTTATGGCTTTTTATTACCTGCTGACAAGTAGTGAGAGTCCTGATGTAATTGTCCAGCTGTCATGGGCGCAGACATAGAGATTATTTTAAGAGACTGTTCATATGCGCTGAGAGGGAGAAGTTTCAAGATGTGAGTTGCCTTTAAAACGGATCTCAAAGAAACTCACCTAAAAGCACTTAAACTAACAAATAATGGGCATAATCAGAAGCATGCACAAACCTGTGAGATTAATGAAATTAGTCTTGAATTAAAACGTGATAAACATCACTACAGTCAGACATTTTCAGATTTGAAAACCTGCACATCATTTTCACAGCACGGCCATTTTGAACACAATTGAAACTTCGTCATTGCCTCTAAAAAGCCCCTGAAATGTGAAAACTGGTTTAAAATTAAATACATAGTATACAACATATGAATAAATAAGTTACAAAGAAAGTGGAAGTTCAGGAGAAAGAAAAATGAAGTTATTATTAATTTAGAGAGAACTCCACATCCTACACATCTGTGTGTTTACAGGTCATCAGGAGTAGCAAATGTGAGGAGGCTGTATAAATAAAGCCTTTTGTTGTTCCAGAGGAAGCTGTGCAAAGTCTGATTAACTGCCCCGAGTGATACAGCTTGAATCATTGTTGTTATTAGGGCCGTAGTTTTAAAATAAATAGAAATATCTGGGAACATGGATTCAGAGAGAAGTGAGCCCACCAGACCTCTGTAGATTTAGATTAAGCCTAAATACAGTAACTGAGTTTCTAATTTAGTAATCAGCAGATGGGACTGTCCACTCTGCAGGACAGGGCACAAAGGTTCTAAGGTCAGAGATGCGACCTCCCCGCAAAGCACAGAGAAGGAATCAAAAAATAATGATGTTTCAACTGGAAATCTCTTAACCCACAAATCTAATTCACCCGAGGAAACATTCTTTTGATTGTTCAATGCAGTCAACTGCAGTCACATCAAAAGAAAAGGTTGTGTATTAAAATAGCATCTTTCACAACATAAATGTCTGAGCTCTCTCAAAGCAGTGCAATCCCTGTGCAGCCCGGTGAATGTCGGGTTCAAGCTTTAAAAGCACAAAAAACACAACATCTTTAAAAAAATGTCGGTTTATATAAATATAAATATAAATGTCAGACTATAAATATCTGTTGTAAAATGGTTGCGTGCCATGTCCGTTATTATCAGGCACTTCTTCTCTCTTTTTACTTTAATTCCAACAGCTTTTTTTCCTGTAGAGTACTGCTGCTTCAATTCAAAGCGGCTTCCCTGTGAATTTTTCATGAGATGCACTCACTGTTTTGTCTGTTGTCGCTGAGATTTCTGCTTAACTATGTTTTTTTTTTCCCTCCTTCTATTCTGCCACAACTTTCTTTTAAAACACAACACCAGCACAAGTCTGCATCTGCTTCTTAACGGCCATAAAATACTGCACACACCTCAAACAGTGAAACTAGACATATCATATTTCCCTCAGTTATTTGCATCATCCTTTAAACAGAGACTCACTTTACTGAACGCAACCTGCTTTTCAAAGCTGTTGTGCCTGTTTGATGAATAAATTGCACAGAAGGCTTCTGAAACTGTGTGGGGAAAAAAAGGTTTAAGAAATCTGGTCATTTGCTTCCAAACTCAAATATAGACAAAGTATGTTACTGTGAGAAGAGAATGAAATTTTCCTTTAGGTCCTCCACCATCCCTCTATCACCTCATTTCATCGCTGCCTTCATCTCATCCTCTGATCCAACATATATACCGTCACCCTTTGACCCTTTTGTTCCTCGACACCCCCCCTATTCTTCCTCTAAACAGAGATTTCTTTTAACAAGGTCATGATCCTCTTCAACGCATAATTTCACCCTGCCTCCCACAGTAGTCTCAGCCCATCCCACCTGACCTTGCATTCTCCACCAGGAGAAGGATTCAAACCTGATTACCCTGCTTCTTCTTCCCCTGTCAAAGCAATCATTCCTCCTCTCTGTACAAAGACGCTCCTGTGAATTGTTTCACGATGCCAGGGATTATATTAAGATCATATATTCTTTGGGAAATACATAGATACTTTGAAGCTGCTTGTTGTGCAGCTAGATTAGTGTCTCCATTTTACTTGTAGTGGACACAAGTGCAGCAGTGAGTGGGTGGCTCACCTTGATTTCTTTTTGAAATTCATTTGTTATTTGAAGTGAGGAAATCGATCACATATTGTATATCCTATCTGTCTTTGGAGGCACGTCAAAAAAGAGAAGCAATAAGAAAAGATGAAGCATGGAGAATACAAAATGTAAAGAAGGATATGGATTAAAAGGGCACACTGCAGAGTAATAAGGGAGAGATAGGAGAAATAAGACATGAGATAGAGAGAAGAGGCCACAGAGGCCAAGCATAGCTCTGTTTTTGGAAGCAATGTTTTTAATACCCTGATGCTACAGCAATACAAATCTGTCATTCTTTCTCCTGTTTTTTTGTTGTTTTTTTTTTTAGCTGTGCTTGCTTTTCCATCTTGAAAAGCAGCATCTCTCTCTCAACATCATATAAATTTAATGATGTTGATCAGCGAACCTGGACATTATTGCCCATAAGCACATAAAACCTCATACAGATACTTGACCCTTCAGCCATGCAAGCAGCCTTGTGAGTCTGTACTTACACACAGCACACCTTTGAGCTTACCGCTAACATTGGTCTGCTGACCTGGACAGACCTTCTTGCCTCGGTGCAAGGAAATTACAACCAATAGGTTAGGTTTTGTTGTTACGCATGTGATCAACACTGGTGATTGTGTGAGACAAAAGTGATCTTTTCAACAACAGCATGTTTACATCAAGGTGGCAGTGTCCTCTTATTGCCAAAGTAGTTGATGGGAGCAAAGGAGTGAGGCAGGTGTTGTTGCTATGAGCAAGGTGGACGAGTGGTGACAAAACACTGGATTTAATGCAACAACCATGTGTGTTTTATTGTGACCATAACAACTCAGAAACCACTCATCAAACCTTAACAAAATACTTATTTATTATTATTTCATCAGTGCTTACTTGCCATAAACCTACCCTACTCATTTAGCTGCCCAACTGTAATCAGACTATGGCAGAATCACAACAGAAAAGATCATGTGTTTATTTTTCTACTGTGATTATGTTGCCATAGGGATGATGATGTAGGGTACAGACCTATGGCTTATATGATGGGGAAGGGCTGAATAGTCTGTATGGTCACCGAGGCTCAAGCTTATATAGTCAAAATAAGCCAAAAGAAATGAATTCAGAACTCCTGTGGTCTGAAAATAAAAACGTATTACCGAATAAATTGTATTTAAATTAATGGATTAGCTGATTCCTGTGTGATGTTTTATAGTGAAAAAATTCAAGATGCACGAGTTTTCATGGTAATCCATTCAAAAGCTGAATAATGCTGCCATTCTGAGAGACATACTCTAAAATCAATATCCACAGCACTTAACTAATCCTTGGGCTGGCTCACATTTTAGCCAAATATTCAGGCACACTTTCTCTAACACTATCTTGCCAAGAAACAAACAGAGGAGATTTTCACCACCACTTTTCACAGTCATTAGCAGAACAGGCCAATTAAAAAACTACAAAAGATTATTAAAAGGGATGTGTGGGAAAACAGCAGAGAGGTGACAAGTTGGCAATTAAAAATAATTACATGGACTAAGATGCACAAAGAAGAGACAGGAGGAAGAAATTTAAAGCAAAAACAATTGTTTCGGTAAAGATGTAACGCACAGAGGGAAATTCACGCTGAGTGATTTGATGACTCAGAGCTTCGGCATATGGCTTAAATATATAATGTATGCTTCAATAAGATTTAGATAAACGGAACAGACATGCTAGAGGTGAGAGGAGAAAGCGAAAGTGAAGTTCATAGAGGGACATTTAGGATGCTGAGAAGGCCCTAATGAAAAATAACATGAATCCATGAATATGGATATATCTGTATGAACGGGTCACACACTCACATGCAGCTCCCACTCAGATCGGCCTGTTCTCTGAATTAACAGTAATTCTCTCATACCACCAGTGCGCTGATTCAGATGAGGTGGATACTAAGTGTGACATAGGTCCCACATGGCAGTTATAATGCGTTTCACCTGCACACAGAGGTGCTTTGTGACTCAAACTGTGCATTTCATTCAGCAGAGGGGATTCATTCAAGATGTTAAGTTAATATTTAAAAAAATATTAAAGAAGATAACTTCACTGTTTAGAAGGGAATTTTTCTTCGGCTAAAAGTGCCAACTGCAGCTGCATAGTACAACCAGGACATCTATATCTTATTCCCAACACTGGTGCTCTGATCATGATGGATTTAGCTACAGGGTGTTTGTTCAGGGGTGATGTGGGCGAAGGAACGAACTTCAGCCATTTACTTTGTACTTACAGGCTCTGTAACATTCGCCTGATGGTAAAAGCTCCAGATAGAGTGTGTTGGAGATTGGATGGAAATTGTTTATATTTTGTCAGAAATAGGTTGAAAAGTTAACAGACACAGTATAAAAGATGGTTAGCTGAAAGGGGCTAACCAACATTAGCATTAACAGCTGTTTATCTAACGTTGCAAGTTTAGCATCCAAGTTCGTAGTTTACTCACTAAGAGTTGTCTCCAGCAGTGGAAAAAAACTTTTTATCTTTTACTTATATCATTTCTTTTTTTCTACCGATGTTAGCATGCTAACCAGCTAGTCCCATATCCTACAGTTGGAGGTCTTGTCATTTTCCAACACAGAGTCTCTGGAGCTTCTGAGCTACCTCGTTAATTTAGCACTGTCGAGAGAGTTTATTATGTAGTATTGTAAACACAACAAACAATGGCTGTAGCTCTTTGTAAGACTGGTATGTAAAAAACTGTGAACTCTAATGATGGATATGTAGCGATAGCCAAACTTAGCTATCCAGTTTCTGTTGGATTACATGTGAGCCACTCTCATAGTATTTTTGTTACAGAAATGATTGATTGAAAATAGCTACAGTGGGGTAACTACTAGATACCATGTGTTTTAAAGTCCAATTATTTATTAGCCTATGGGCACTGTGACAATACGTACTGTTGATATTTGAAGTTTGTTTCAAAGCATGGAGGGAAAGTATAGGCTACTGAAGAATGGGGACTAAGTCTGTACTTAATCCACATTGATATTTCAATATCAAAGAACAGAGAGAAGCTTTTTCAGTATTTATACCTGCTATTTATGACACAGCGAGTGAATTATTCAGAGTGAAAAAAGCACACAAGCGACGGGTCGGCCTCCGGTGGAGGAATACTGTACCTAATGTTGGGGAGAACAGTGAAGGGTTGGAAGTTCAGCAGAATTTATCACCGTGTTCGTGTTTCAGACCTGGCTCCTCTGCACTGTGTTGTTAAAATTACCCTCCATGCTGAGGTGTTCTTGCTTGTTTCAGGTCTGACCCTCCAGCAGAGAGAGGCAGACACTTTCTCTCTCTGTTAGCAACACACCACTTTTTGTGATTTAAAAAATCTTGGAAGTAGTAAAATGTTTGTAAAAAGAAAAAAAAAAAAGAAAGAAAGAAACGTGACAGGATTATGTGAGTCTTTCAATCTCCCAATACCACTGTGAAACTGACTGTGATATCTTTAGAGACTCTAGCATTGCAGGCAAATTATGTGTTTGTCAAAATGAAGAAAAAAACTGTTCAGCTTCTGCCCCATTTTAGTCCAAAATGGTTGGTTGGTCAAAGACAGTAAATTAAGTGTTCCTTTGCCCCTTTGTCCAAAACTGTTTCAATTTCCCCAAATATGTCCCAGCTCCACACTACATATTTTGTGCACACTGTATGTTCTATGTACTATTTGGTGCACCGTGCAGCCAGTATTTAAAAAATCTGTTTATTTTTTGTTTTTTATGAACAGGAAATTGGTTAAACTGTCAATCAAACTGTAGCTTTGGTATGCCTCCAGTGTGTTTTTTTTCTTCTCAGAGCTCCTCTGTTTCATTTGTGCTGCTGCTTAACTGCAAACATTTTGAAAGAGGTGATTTACCGGTCGATATTGTACAATGTGCCTTTAAGACATGCCGTGTTGCCTCCACAGTCTGATGTATTGCATTCTTCTGTACCATAGAGCTCCATTCATCCAAAAACTATTAGACGCACATTAATGACTCACACCATTGCACCGGGCGACTTCATTACGACATAGTTTATTTTGACTCAGGCCAACACAAACCATCCAGCTGCCATTAACACGCACTAGTGCACAAAATATCCACAGCTGTGAATAGTCCTAGACAAATGCAGAATTTACTCCTGTACAGTCCCCAGCTGCAACTACTGGGCATTAATGAAACTTTGTATTTCTTCAGTGGGAACGATTTGGCCACAGGGAAACTGACAAGAAGACAAATGTAGACCAACACCTGCCCTATTCATTTAATACCACAGAAATCCCTGGCTTTTCAGCACCTATTCGTTTACAGTTATAAAGATGTCAGCGAATTAACTTTTCAATAGTATAGTGCTGTTACAATTATGATGTGTAAATGTTTCACTCAGCACTTATTCCCACTGCATGAAAAGCCGATACACTATTAAGTTATCGCAGAAACATGCAATTGGTTCATATAATACTCATCAAAGTCAACCATGTCTTAAGACTTATGAGATCTGGATGTCTCTGGTCTTGATGTATGAATGGTGGCACTTTGTTCCCTGAATGGCTCCAATCCCCCGGTGGCTGTTTGTGTTCTTTAGCTCTGGAGATTTTCTCTGTAAATTCAATAACCGCTCCTACGTGTATTAATCAGCCACAACCCACACTGCCTTTCTCTCTCTCTCTCTCTCTCTCTCCCTCCCTTTCTCCTTCTTTCTGTCTTTTTCTGTTGGTTTTCCTCCCTTCTCTCTGCCACAATTTAGCCCACTTAGCCTTCAAAACTGACAGCTTGCTCACTGTATCTGCTCCAGTATATGTGTGTGTGTGTGTGTGTGTGTGTGTGTGGGGTCCTCTCTCTACATATATTTTGACTAAGCCTTTATTGTTCCCTTTCGCTCCCTAATTGACTTCATTGACCAGACTTTTATCCAGAAAACTCACCTAACCACACTGAAAGGCCTTGTTAATCTGTTTTCATTTTCCAAAATGGAACAAAACATCAGGCCGCCCATCTAATAAGTAAGTAAAGTGGATGTTTTCTGGTAAAAGCAACAGGCAGTCAGAGGGCATTAAAGCAAAAAGCAAATGACACAAATCCCTGAAACACACTTGTATACACACACACATGCCTAAGCAGTATAGAGCACACAGTGTCTGCATATTTTCTGTTGCAATCTGTCCTGGTCTCTTGGAGTCAGCACAGCATTATTTCACTCAGATGCAGGGCTCAGTGAATGTGAATCACCATGTCACTATAAGTGCAGTACTGTGAACAAGAGAGACAAAAGAGAGTGTAGGGCATTAGAGGCAATAGATATCCAGAGAGACAGAAAGTAAATGTTCAGAGATATCTGGGGTTTGTTTTCATTGCAGTAAATGCAGATGAAACAGAGCCCCTTTCAGCCAAATCTATACTGTGCAGCCTTCCCATTTCAATGTTTACATTCACTGGTGTATCCCTAACTGAACTACTCTTTATTCTTTATCTTCATCCAACCATTAAAAATAGTAGATGTCTCTGGACTCTTTATTGTAATGTACATTGTTTTTAGTCTTATGTCAGTTAAATAGAAACATCTCACCTTTGCCAGATTAGGTGATAAAGTCAGTAAGCTACATTATAAGACACAAACATTTGGGACTGACCAGCAGGTACCTGTCTGAACTTCAAGGTATGCTCTGGCTTTTTATAAAGATAGTTTGGGCTCCAAATTTGTCAAATTGCTAAATCTTATGAACCATCAACATCCTATGATCGCTAAAATTTGATTCCTCCATGAAGATGTAAGATGTTCAAACTGTGTATTGACTACTAGTGTTACCGAGAGATGCAATAATGTAAATCTTGATGCATGGTAGAGGTCTGTCAACTCCTCAGCATGAGTTCAAATGCTTAAGTTCAAATGCATAATCACCCAGTAGTAGAACTGTGGCAGTTTCTGCTGGGGATGACTCCATATTATTAATATTATTGTGTTCATATTGATTACAAAACCTAATCTTGTTATATCAGCCATAGAGATGTTGTCAGGGCAGCACTGTGTGGAGCTGTTAAAATGTTGCATGGACCCTCATACTATGGGGTTGTAAAGTCTTAAGTCGTAGCCAAAACCTCACATTTTCAAGGACGAGTTTTCAGGTCTTTCTCTCACTCCTACCCAACACCTAGTTCACTTGGTATTGCTTCCTTTTAAAACTGTCACCTGCCAAATCACACACGAATTACAGACGAAACCTCATCAGTGCTGAATGTGAATGTGATGTGAGGTGAATACAGACTAGTTTCACAGAGATGCATTCTTAATCAAGAGATGTAAACAGTGATAAAAAAAGGAATAATTTGGAAGATAGATGGGAAATCAAGAGGCTGAGTGAATTAATTGATGTTGGGAGGAATTCATTAGCAGAGAGGAAAGACGATTCATGTGGCATAATAAAGACACTGATATGAAATAAGTAACAATGTATCAAATATACAGATGCTTTAAAAAAATCTTAGTTGTTATGCCTCATGATAACCACCACCCGGAGGTCATGACACTTTATACAATAGCCCACTGTGTTGTGCATATTAACAATAAATGAGATATGGTGTGAAAGAATAGAGATTGAGTTATGCAGCAACATTGGGATGGAAGAGAGATCCTTACGGAACAGCAATACCCCTGATGAATGGATTTACAAGCAGGTTGCATCAGTGGAGTTCACGGCAGGCTGGTGTGTGAAGTATGTGTGTAAGAAAAGCAGGCATCCAAAGAGAAAATGTGTTTATGCTGTATTTGTCAGCGAGAAACGATGAAGCGATGAAGACTGAGTCAAGGTTTTAACAATAATGAAGAATTTGTCCTTGGAAATATTTCAGCCAATGTCGCATTGTAAGGACAGCTGTGACAGCTGTCATTTCAGTTGTGTCTTCTTCATGATTGCAACCTGATTGGACTTCAGGGACTCACTCTAGTGAAACAAAGAATATAAATGATTTACAAATGATTAATGCGTAGTATACTAGATAAATATTGGGTATGTTCTGAGGCTTTTAAAGCAATGTTTTGTATTTTTCTTTAGTAAAGATAATGCAGTTCCTGATACTTTCTTAATATCCCCATTTTGTATGCAAATGAATTGTGCAGGTAAGCAAATAGCTATCTATAAATAGCTGTGAATCTTAAGAGTTTTGTTGTGGTTTTATCAAGCAAAGTATGAATGGGTGGATCTGCAGTCCCACAACGCATTAGTGCATTATGAAACCTAAAACTGTTCAGTGCAGCCATTCACCCTGATTTCAAGGAGCAAGTCAGCTCCATTTATGATTGCAGCAATAGTGAGAGAGTCAGAGATGATATTTTAATGGACACAACAACATCAGGAAGCTGCACACCAGTTCCACAAAGTGAAGCTGTAATTAGAGGTTCAAGACAGGCAATCTGTTTAATTGTTACTGTTTATTTTATGGTGGATTTCCCAGATATCACTTGTCTGTCAGACTGTTGACAGGGCTGCAAATCTTGTTTCTGTAAGCTGGTATTTATAAATACATCTTCTTTCTTTGATTACATTTTGAGCTATTCACTCTCATACTCACACCTCAATGTCAAAAACTTAATTAACCTAGATGGGTTTAGACTGAGCAAGGAACACCAAAAGGAAACCTACACAGGTAGCAGCCAAGCTGACACTACTGAAGTTAAAGCTGCAAAACTGCTGGTTACATCTGGACTGTATGATGATGTTAATTCTTATTTCTTATTTGATGAATCTCTTTTTATAATTAGTTTTTTCTACGATCATTTCATCAGACAGTCTTTCTACTATTCACCATGAAATAGAAAGTCGCCACATGAATTACATTCTTTCATCTGACCTGTAAATCAAGAAAATATAAAATCACACCACTTCCTTGTTAGATACTCATAATATATGCCCAAAAACCTGTAAACAAATAGCAACAACCAAAAATATAACAAATGAGATGACAACTGCTGGTATAGGTGCTACTGCGTATTGTAAAGTATTTCTTCTTCTCTTCCCTCTGCTGCAGTCAGCAGGTCAGCACACTGTAAGCCATACTGTAGTCATCTATTATTGCAGCAAAAGGAGAGATATGCAAATTATTCCTGAATTAATGACAGAGCTCTTTCTTTCTTTCTTTCTTTCTTTCTTTCTTTCTTTCTTTCTTTCTTTCTTTCTTTCTTGTTTTATTTGAATAAATGAGGGAATCACTGAGCTCAGAGCGAGCAGAGGGAGGAGCAGTGAGGATGGAGAAGTGAGGCAGTGATGATGAAGTAAAAGGAAGAATGACTAGGAGAGATGTATAGACATAGGGAGATTGTAGGAGGGAGGGCAGAAGAAAAAAAGAAGTAGGGAGGGAGAGGTGTGTGGTGCGGAGCCTCTAGATGTCAAAACCAAGAACTGGGGCAATGAGGAGAAGTGGAGAAGGAGTTCCTGAAGGAAAGACATAATGGAGGAGGTGTGGGAAGATGAAAAGTCAAGAACGAATATAGGTGTGAGATGAGGACCTGCATGTGGGTAACTGGTATTTCCCAGTTCCCATGGTAACGCCAGACTGATCCAACCCCCTCCCCCTTCTGTATCACATACACATCCTTCTTCTACTCCCATTTTCATACCCAGTGAGTTAACATCTCACACTACAGCATCCTCAACATACACACTCTTGTGTCTACTGTGTGGACAGTCATTGACATGCATTCCCAAGCCCTTTACCCCAACCTCAGCTATAACAAATAGCCTAACCCTAAAGATAACCTGAAACAAAACCTAAAGATAATTATATCCTTAAGCTTGAAACCTAGTCTAGAACCTTCAACATCTGCTTGAAATTATGAAGACAGGCCTCATGACATTAAATTATCCTCACAGTGTCAAAATGTCCTTGCATCACTAAAATGTCCTCATAATGCCAAAACGCTCTTGGAAAAACAAAATGTCCTCACATTGCCAAAATGTCCCCATAATGTTTAAATGTCTTCACAACACTAAAAATGTCCTCACAATGATGGTTTCACACCAGGTACTTACTCATGGGGTCATGGTGGGTCTCTGTAAATTATACAGACCTGGTCTGTAAGCAAAGGGCCCCTCAGCTCACTAGGAGGTTTGCATACAGACAAGACACAGTGAGACAGAGAGAAAGAGCAAGAGCAGTGCTTAACACCTGATTTCCTTTTTGCTCACTCACATTTACCATCACATCAGGGGTTTTTTGGTACATTGTCCTGCTATTTCTGACTTGGACGCCCCCCAGAGGTGATATCAGAATTGACTCTAGAGGTGAGCACACACCACATTGAAAAGGCACACACTGTTTGACTGAAAATGATGCACAAATAAACTCAGATATTCAGCTGGCAGCAAAGGGAAGTCATGCTTTTCCAGACAGAATGGGCTGTGTTGAATAATGCAGATAAGGAACAGGGAAAGACAAAAATCAATAACTTTTATACAGGCCAATGAAAGAGGCTCCACGTGTCTTTACGACCTGGTGAAACTTGTACAATCAAACCAGCTCAGTGGTGTCCTATAAACACACATAAACTGCATGCTGTAATTTGTAGGTTTTAAAATACGAGCACAGGCACCATTACAGATGTTCTTGCTGACACAACACACACTGAGCAGGAGCTGGCAGACCAAACTCATAGATCATATATTGAAATCTCAAGGCAGTTCTCAAATGAAGGAAATCAATGAGCTAAAAACTTCTGATAAAGGAATCTGTGTATATTTCAAAACTAGTATGGGTCTCTAAGGAAAACACCACCTGACATCTTGTTAAACTGTTCAAGATCATAAGTCTTAGGTCACTGCATTATGCTAACAAAGTGTATTTTCTTCTGGGAGCACACAGACCACTTTAACTCAAACTACTTCACCTATTTCTATTTAGTCTTCAATTCACTGCATTTCTCAAGATCCCAAAGAAGTGAAGAAGCGTTTTGACCTCATTGCTTTCAGTTGCTTTTGGCCATTTAAACAATTATGCATATATTTTTTTCTGTTCATAAGTATTCATAACCAATTGTTTTGTAGATTTGTTGTTGCAAAAAACTGCATATTTTTGTTTTCATCTATTTTAAAGAACTTCCATTTGACTTAAATATTTTATCAGAAGGTCTGTATTATGAAATCTAAAGTTTAGAGTTTAAAATACACTTTATGTTTCTGTTCAATTAGAATCACAAGATTTTGTGAAAGTGCAATGCAAAATTTAATGACAGGTGTAATGTGCACTGAACCACACATTCTGAATTTGATTACATAAATATACATGTACTGCGCTTCTTTGCATCTAATTGATATTGTTAAGTGACTGCATCTTAGCTGAAAGGGAAGAGAAGACCTGAATACCAATTTACATGTTGATTAAATTTGACTGAGATCTGGAGAGTCAGGGAGCATTGAGAACCAATTATATTAATGACTGCACCATAAATTCTTGCTCTCGCTGACTTTTATTAATATTTTTAACATAGATGTCAGGAATAATAGATTTTTTTTAATGGACAAAGTGACATAATGACAATTTGAAGGAAACTAGTCTATGTACGGGTTAATAAAGCTGCTACTGTTCAGTCTCTCTGCATTTAAAAGTACAAAGTGCCTCTAATGCATCTAATAATTTGGTACATATGACATTCGCAAAGTCAATCCTCAGAAAGCAAAATGGAAAATGCTGTCTGACATTTAACTTCAGGAAATAAGCAATTAACAACCACTGTGCTGCAGTGGCATAATGAATGATGAAAATAATGTCAGTAAATTAATTATTATTATTTACTGAGGGGATTTAATAAAATAAAATAAGGCATCAATTAGGATGGCATCTTCTATCTACTCCACCACCATAGACAAACCATAAACAACACTGTAAGTGGCATAGAGGACATGTCCACAGTGTTTTGTCTGGGAATTAAAGGCATTTATATTTCACAATTACACACAAATTGGACGAGCTGACCTTTCTGAGGGGGACACATATTTTGAGTCACTATTTTTGTATTTCACTTTGTTACTCTTTAACTAAATGGAAGGACCATGTAGGGAGAAATAAGTAGACAAAAAACAATGTTTAGCAGTCAAATAAATATAGACAATGTGAAAAACAAACAAACAAACAAAAAAAACCAACATAGTAGTGTCAGTGTCTAAACTGAAATGTGGACATGACTGAGCTGTCAAAAAAAAGAAACTGATTGTTTTGATGTTGACCATTGTCAGAGAGGTTGGAAGGGCAATAAATGTACAGATGTGGAGAGTTTGGGGCTCCTGATTTATCACCTCTGCAGGGACGCAGGGTCAGAGGTGAATGGATGTAATCGCAGTAATTTGGCCAGGGAGGCTGGATGGTTAATGGAGTGATAGTGATTAGATTAGCCAAGGCTGCTGGGCAATGTAGTGTTTCTAATGGAGTTGGTAGGATGTGCCTGTGCAGTTGTGTGTGTGCGTTTGTGTTTTAAAGCAGACCATACGGTGGTTATAACACTGTCAGGTCCAATCATTGTTGTGGGTGCTTCAAACATACACGCCCATGCAATGATTGCCTCATAAATCACAGATACACATGCAACACATATCTTTACTGCCAAGCAGTCGGGGGGTTCATTCATGCAGCCTAATGTTGCAGTGGTGCTGTTGCCTCATGACAGCAATTTAAGTTAATGGCAGTAGATAAACAGCGATATGAAGACATAAACAGTCATTACATGCCAATAAAACAGACAATCAAGGCAATTGCAGTGCACTAACACACAAGTGGATGCAGATGTGTTGAACATTTATGCATGTGTACAAGCTGTTAGAGCTGTAGCTAATATCTGATAAACAGGGAGAGCTTTTTTATTAGGATGTTAAACAAGAAGCTATTTCCAGTTATTCAGCAGCTGCATGGCCTGATATATAATATCTGTCCTGATAATAGCAACAACATTTCCTCTGTATGCACTCACTGCCAGTATCTGAAAGACAACCAGGAACAGACAAATGGAGTGAAATACTAAAATCTGAACCAGACAGTGACAACAGCAGCCTCCAGAGATCACCTACAGACTTTACCTTCCAAAGTAGCTTGAAACAGAGAGGAGCAGTGCTTTCCATACAGATAAACTGGATTTAATCTAATTTGTATTGTAGAAGAGACTCAGAATGAGGACAGAGGGACAGGAGGAGGAGGAGGGGGAGGGGGAGGAGCAAGGACAAAGGCTGGAAGCGGGACAGTGTTTGGTAAAAAGGGTTAGATGAGGTAAAAATGAATTAAGCAGAAAGATAACATAGGGCTGAGGTTGGAGAGGAAGATAAGAGCAGATAAGGCAACTGATGAGAAGACTGTAAACAAAAACAGTTGTTTACAGTGATTTACATGACTTTTCAATCAGTTTTCAGGCAATTCTTGCATTATGACTTTATGGAAATTCTGTCTTGTCGTGTTTACTCACACACACACCCATTTATATATACAGTATCTATGCAGAACACATATAAAAAGTTGAGAATACCATGTTACTACTACAAAAGTACAAGTACCTCAGTACCTGTACTTGAGCGTCAAGGTAAATGTATTTAGGTGCTTGTGCCTTTGAAGTCATTATTAATAACATCACAAATCACTACCAGTTAAGAAATGCAAATGCAGGAAAGCAGGGGGCATTAAAAATTTATATCAAACAGAACAAGATTGTCTGAGGAGAGATTTTTTTATTTAGCACAGCACAGTGATGTAGGTGCGTAATGAATCACATGTGTATGTGTGTGAGACAGCTTGATTGACAAACTTGACTGGCTGACACTGACAGCTTTTTCTCAAAATTATGAATAATAGATTAAGAAGTGATAGCCCAACAGTCTACCATGTGCGCATGTGTGTAAGAGAGAGGGAAGTGTGTGTAGTGTCAGTATAGCTGACGTGAAAGCATGTATACCCGTCCAAGTATGCATGCACATGCTAGAGCTGCATACTTGGTGTGAATGTGTATGAAGTCTCAGTGAGACCCAGTTATCTAGGTCATAGTGGATGAATTTTTAATTGTACTGTAGTGAGCGACAGTAACAGCAGCACATGAGAAGCTGAAGATAGAAGCTCGTCTCGTCTGTTTAAAAAACCACTGCAGAGGCAAAGGAACAAACACCAATAATTTCTTCAGGTTGCAGCCTTTTCCATGGAGATACACGCTAGGAAGGAAGCCACTGTATTGTACAGAAAGTGAAGCTCAAACGGAGAAATGTCTCTCACACACAAACACATGTAGGTCACTGGAACGGTTGCAGTTACATCTCTTATGCATCTCGGACCTCTGGGTCCAGAGGATGCCACCATCGAAACAGTTTTATAGACTGTGTGGTCCTGGTTAATTATTGACCGTGTTGATGCTGACATGAAGCTCTACACAAGACACAGTGAATGTAATCCAGGCAGTAATCTCCTCCACAAAGTGTCTGGCACAGCTGATTAGAAGTATATAAATCTAAATGTAATTTGGGGAGAGAAATGAAACATGTCAGTTTAATAAATTTAATAAATCAATTTATATTAATGTCTTCCTCTCTTTTTCTCTGTCTGCAGTCCTTGTTGCTCATCCGTCAGGAGATGGTGGTGTCCCAGAAGAAGGTTGGCGAGTTTTGTGAGGCTCTGAAGCAGTATCTGAAGAACGTCTCCACTCAGAGAGACTGCTTTCAGTAAGTCTCGTTATCACTGCTCCACATTTTCTCAACTGCTGCTGCTGCTGTTGGCGCTCCAGCCACAGAGTGCCATACCATAATCCTAATAATTTGTTAATATTTAATGCATTCCAGTGTCAGGACCTCACTGTTTTCTTCTTCATTAAGATCAACCTCAGTTTATTTCCTCCTGTGGCAGCGTTCTTTTACACACATACACACACATACACACACATACACACACACACACACACACACACACACACACACGATTTGCCAAATCTGAAAAATAAAGATATACAGGTGGTTTGGATCAGTAAAGATAGTAATGCCATGCTGCATAATATTGTTCCTGAATTTCATCTACACACATGCTGCTATAAACCTCAC
>OMNW01003748.1:34199-46426 GCA_900303245.1 Selene dorsalis
CTGGAGCTGTACTGGAGATAACTGGGCAGCCTTACGCACGCACACACACACACACACACACACACACGATTTGCCAAATCTGAAAAATAAAGATATACAGGTGGTTTGGATCAGTAAAGATAGTAATGCCATGCTGCATAATATTGTTCCTGAATTTCAGCTATACACATGCTGCTATAAACCTCACGTGAGTCCACCCCGGAGCCTCAAGGTCTTAATATCTACAGGGATTTCTCCAAATCCCAGACTCAATATACTGCATCTATAGTCCAGAGTCACATTCTACATGTGCCCTTGGCAAGACTTAAATGCTCTGTCTCTACTGCACTTTTGCATTAGTATTACAGTTTTTCCTTCCATTTGATGCAGTCTGTACTTTGAGGTAAAAGGTTTATAAGCGTGGGTAAAGCTTGAATACTCCCCATAGCACAGGCTTTCATTTGTATTCACATACATAACATGCAATAATGTTGGGGTGATTAAAAAAACCTTACTCCATCTTCTAGCAAAATATTGCATCTGCCTTTAGAGGCAGCAGAAATACCAT
Organism: Selene dorsalis; assembly: GCA_900303245.1. NCBI lineage: Eukaryota > Metazoa > Chordata > Actinopteri > Carangiformes > Carangidae > Selene > Selene dorsalis. The sequence continues at coordinate 34,747 of OMNW01003748.1, forward strand.
TTAAACATAACATTAACGTGAGCTTCTTAAGATGACACCACCATGTCTCCACAAGCAGTTGCCTATTTACACATGTAGCAGACACAGAAGATCATTATCATTCATTTAAATCTATGTTTCTGGACAACTAATGAATGTTAATGAAAGTCCGACACTCAGACTCCATTTAGCACTGCTTCAGTTTCTGCAAACTCCTGAGGGAAATATCGGGCTCTTTAGCAGCTAAAAGCTCCACTGTGTTTACCAGCCACTCTCTAACTGTGTCTGTCTGCTGTTTGATGCTGGGTCGTTTCTTCTGAAAACAGCTTTGTGAGGCTGAGAGCAGTGAGAATAAACCCAAAACCCTGAGGTTACCAAAACAGATAGCTAAAAGACACTAAAATGCCTCTTGGGGTTAAAATACAATGTAAAGTGGGTTCACCTGGTTTCACATACAGGTATTCATTAATATTGATATATTTCTAATAACTATTGAATGTTGCAGCTTTGACATTGACACAGATACTGCTGTATGTCAGAGGAGCTGAGTACAGTCTAATTACTGTGCCTTTAAAAAGTGTGATCCAGCATCACCGCCTTGATTTCTTCATCTTGTTCTATTGTTTTACAGCACGGATGTAATTAGGGTTTTCTAACACTCATTAATCAACAAAAAAAATCTTTGCTATCAAACTGAAAACAAATCTTTGAAAAAAAAAAAAAAATCTGAACTAAGTAGAAAACAAAGTAAAGTGCTTGCTCCTTAAGTATAACACCGCTAAATCATCACTGGTGCAGTCACTTGTCTTAAGATGTTGCATAACAAGTTGGATGATAATGGTTGTGTGTTGTCAAGATGAGGCATTAGGCTTATTTGACAGACCCAGCTGCTTTAGTCAGTTTTACATCTAAAACTACTACACATCACAAAGACAAAGGAGGATTATTGAGCTAATGTACTCAATGCATGAGGTGACAGATAGTGAACTTCCCTCAGAGTACAGAAAGGTCAGTCATAAAACTGAAAGTAGATGGTGCAGTGGTAAATCTCTCCTCAAAACCTCAGTGCCTACTGTGTGGGCTGGAGGCAAACAGGAAGGCATCTTTCCCAGAAAGAAAGGGGAGAAAATGCAGCGTGGAAAGCTGAGACAATCTTCTAATACCTACATAAACACAAGGCTTTACTGGTGCTGTACGTGCCTCAAGACGAGCTAAAGACATGCAACGACTTTCGGATTGGACAAGAAAATGAAAGTGAAAATGAAAAGCTTTTGTTTAAAATCTGTGAACATTCAACACCTTTGTGATTTACTGATGCTGATCCCAGCACTGGTCTGTGAACACCAGGTACATGGCCTTTGTGTTCCTTCCTTTTTAAGTGCACTTTGTGTAATGTAAATAAAATCTGGTCTACAACAAATAAAAGTGAGCATACAGACAAAAATATATACTGTAGATATGAACCAAATCCACACAAGCATATAGACATCAAACTGAAGGACAATTTAATATTACTTTTTAGCCAAGCCAGCAACATGCCTCCAAGTATGCCCATGTCTGCCAGTCCACCACTTTGACCACACAGTCTTTAAAATGGCGCTTTACTAGGTATGTGTATGAACACATCATTGAATTTTGATGTTTTATTATTAGTTACACCATTTTCAAACATTTTTAATTCTCAGATTCTGTAGATCTGTGGGAACCCGTAACACCTGCTTTCTTAACACATATGAAGTCTTCAGCTCCAGGAGTCCCACTCAGTGCTGCCCACTTCACACTGCTCTTGAAGGATGGAAACTTTTAATCAGTGTGGTCAAGAAATAGCTCACAAAAACACGATCATTCAAAGGTTGCCATTAGCAGTAGATTTTTCACTGGTTTGTCAGTGCCTTTGTTGCTGTCTCACTTTAGCAGAAACACGCAGGGCAGCACAAAGCTTATAGATAGCTGAAGTAAATAAAACATGAGATAGAAGATGGTTTGTTGGAGGAAACCTGCTCATTAGCTCTCTGCAGATTTTTCTCTCCCTTTTGTGTCACCGTGTGTCAGTCCTCCTCTCTTTCTCTCTCATTTCCTCGTTTAATCTTGCACAAAGTAACTGTAATCTACAAAGTGTATTTAGTCTCAGCCTTCCCTGCTCATTATCTGTTAGAGTGACTGTGCGATTACATGCACAAACACTTTATTATATCCTCCAGCAGAGCTCGCATAACTTATATCGTCTCTTTTAAAGCTCAGTGGAAACATTGTCAGGCAGCTTGTCCCTCACTGCCCTCTACAGGTGAAGGGGAGAGGTACAAAGGCAGATGCCTTTATTACAACCGCTTTCATATCGTTTAGATTGTTTTTACACTCCTCAGGCCATGTTATAAAAATATAATCTTTAGATTATGGAAAATACAAGCAGTGGCAAGCTGTTGTTATTACTGGTGAGGGTCCTCTTAAGTATTCACTGAAAAGGAGCTCAATATTGAATGAACAAGATTAGGTCAAAATCTAGTATACTGTATGATTGGGCTTTGCAAAATTGAGGACATAGCTAAAAAACTGTTATACGACCGCTTTGAAAATCATCGCATTTTATTTGCTTTTGCCCTACTTACATGTGCAGTGTTTTAGTACAGCAGAATTCACACTGAAGTTGTTGTCGAACAACAAAACTAGTATGAAATAGGGACACTGAATGAATGAGTGTCATCATTCGGTCGAAATCAGCCAAGGTTTGTCGAGAGGTACTTGATACTTTGTTAAAGAAGATTTTTCAGAGTCTGCAAAATTTGTTTGCACAAGTTCGTTTTTCAAAAGCAAAGGTCTATTGTGTAACTATGATCACTCAACTCTATCACTCAGTCAGTCAGTCAGTCATGGACATTTTAGGTGATTATAAGGCTGTTCCCGTTGTTAAGGTCCAGCAAGTGTGAACTATACAGTCATATGAATTCAAACTATATCTCAGTTTTATTTCTTCATTTTTATATTTGTATTTAGACAAAATGTATTTCATTATAAAATACTTCATGTACTACTGTAGGAAAGAGTAATAATTGTGAAGCTGCCTGGACCAGAGAAAGAAACATGTGTCAAAGCAGTGAAATTCAGAATACAGGAAAGGTGATTTTTGAGAAATCTGAAAGTTTCTTCTCAAAAATCGATATCTTTGAAATGCGAAGTGTTTCTGTGGCACGACGCACCCTGAGCAGGCCTAAATGCGAGTTTAATTTCATGCTGAAACAAATACCCAAATTACCCTGCACCATCTCATCTGCGTAAACACAACCTCAGCTGCTCCACTCCTCGCACATTGACGTGTTTAGAGCCGGAAAATTACGAAACAGGTGTAGATGCAAAAATCTTGCATCTGATAAAAATGGGATGGTGCTAATGTCCGCTTTTTAATGACACTAAATTAGAGGCTCTTGTGTCTTCTGCGAGGCACGAAATGTACCTCTGAACATTTCCACACTAACCCCGTATCACATATTAAAACTGATTTTAAGACTTTAGCACTGAAAATGTTCTTAATGATGAGATGTTAAATGCTGAACCTGCTTGGTCTGCTTTTCAAGACAATAAGTTATGCTGCACAATTACTGGCTCCAGCATCTTCAAAACAGCCGACAACTGTATCATCACTCAAGGTCAAATTGTCAAGATCAAAGTTACCTTTCCAGGAAGATAATGATCTCCTCCCATGTGCACACTCTGTCAACACTGCTCCGACATCAGCTCTTTGAAACCAAGTGACACCAAGTAAACACAGACAAACATCCCCAGTTGATTTTTTCCACTGTGGTGTTGAAACCACACAACACATTCCCACCCCTTCAGAGGCAACACGGAGCCCTTGTTCATTACAGCAAAGTGTACTCTATAAAATGCCTCATAGAATTGGCCGATAACATCAAACAGTGCCCATTCTCTCTGACCTGTTCACACATTATTCTGCTGTGTTATTGCAAATGTCATTTTTATAGATGCGATATAATCTCCACACTCTCATCTTCGCGTTTAGTGCCGTTAACTGTGATCTTTTTTCACTATTATTGTGTGTTTTTCCTTTTTAATATATAAACACAGTGTTTTAACGTGCTCTTGACTTCTCTTTCCTTCCTTATCCTCTGTCTCTGCTCCAGTGTGACTGCCGTGCGTCTGCCTGACAGTTTATCCTTTGTCGTCTACGAGTTCTGGGATGGAGAGGAGGAGTGGAAGAGGTGAGTTTTCAATCACATCCAACTTAAAAGGGAACATTTCAATCTAAAACCTAAGCTCCTCACTGATATCTGTCACTCATGCGGTATTAAAAGCTTTTTGATTTCATCTGACTTGTTTGAGCAAGATTTCCTAGAAGTTTTAATGCATCTAAAGTAGGTTTCCAGCTATGATAAGAAGAATGAACTAAAGCAGCAGACAGACAGAGATTGTGTGTAAATGCTGAAAGAGGTGCATTCTTGTAAAATGTTTAATTCCCCAGTGCTCAGCCTTTTTAAAAGTATTAGAAGTCATTACTGAATGTGGACATTCATTTTCTCTCTGAAAATGTCTTTGAGTCAGCACTCTGCCTCCTCCGAAAAGTTTTTGGAGCTGAGCATGCCGTTCCCTCCTGCCATTGTTTTCATTGATTGGTGATTGCCAAATAAAAAGAGCACTCACTTTTCTTCCATTACTGTCATGAGCCTGTTGGAAAAATTCCTCCATCCACATTTAATTAGCATTCTTCAGCCATTCACTCCCCCCACAGAGTTGCTGAAGCACTCAAGTTGCGTCAGGTCGTCATGATTTAGTGATGGTGCTGGTGCTGGGCATAAGGAGAGGCTGCTGATGTAGCTGCCTGCTGATCTGAGTTTCTGCTCCACTGCTCACAGCATCTCACTGCCATTAATATTTCAACTCGTACAGTAAAGGCTAAGGGTCATGCTAAGCGGTTTGAGGCTATGTGTGCCTGTGTGAATCTAGGGAGCGGCTGCAGATGTGTGCACACGTTTGGTACAGTCATGCTGTGTGTAAAGCTCCATGTGTGCTCTCTTACCCTCTCCTCCGATTGCAGGCACCTCCAGTCGCCCCCCAATAAGGCCTTTCAGCATGTGAAGGTGGACACACTGTGCCAGCCGGAGGCCGTGTCCTCTGTAGCCGTGCCAGGTCAGTGGTAAAATAGTACACGATGTGTGTTTATTGTACTTTATGTCATTTAAGCTACTACATAAGTCATCTAAGAGGATATGTTACCTCATACATATGTACATCCTTCATCCTATATATCAAGAAATATCTATGTGATGCATTTTTATGACAGCCATAATGTGTTACAACCACATGTGGTAATGATTTCTATGTTATTCATGTTGGCAAGTTTATTAAAACCCAAATGTATTTAATGTCATAAAAATATAAACCAATGAAAAGCAGCAAACCCACAGTTTTGAGAAGCTAAAATCAGTGAATATTTAATTTCAATGTTTGCCTTGATAATTAAAATTCAAAACTTTTATTAGACTTTCCTGTAGGCAGTTTTAAGGTACACTGAGCATATTGAAACATCAAGTAAAAACAAGAGGAAAACCAAAAAAGGAAATATCAGAGGAATATCCTCAGGCAGCTAGAAAACTATATATATATATGTAGCCAATGAAAAATAGATATAAAGTGAAAATATCAAATGAAGCAACAAAAAAAAAAAACCCAAAACATTCATAAGGACTATATGTTCATGTAGCAGTAGATGACAATATTGTGACAAATTAATATCTGTACAACAAATGAATAGCAGCAGATAACAAATCATAAAGCAAAGAAATGATTTAAATTACTAAACAACTATCAAATTCACTGAATAGAAAACAACAGAAGAAAACAGAGCAGAATTCAGTGTACAGGGAGGAGAGAGCAGAAGTGAAAAGAGCTGATGACTGTGGAGTCAGTGAGGCTGCCTGTGTAATTACTTGAAGTTTAGATGCAGCTAAAGGAACCTGGCTCTGAAAATGGCATCATTTAAAACAACTGACATTGGCACACGTCCACACTCCGAGACACAGACTGCCAATGGCTTGAGGTGAAGCCTGGAAGGCTGCCATTTGTACTTTTTTTTTTCTTATCCAACTCTCTCTTCTTTTTTTTTTTAACTGTCTCTCTCCACTTCGCCCTTTGGTCTTCTCTTTCTCCAAACTCACACTCCATCCTCTTTCTGCCAAATGTCTCCTTTCTTCTCTATTCAATCTGCTTCCTCTCATTCCCTGACACGTCTTTCTGCCTGTGCTCCCCTCTGCGGATCTTTTTCTGTTCAATCTCTTTCTTTCTTTCTTCCTCTCTCACATCACTCTCTTTCTGTCTCTTTGCAGCCGCCTGGTGCAGTGTGAAAAGGGACTGAGCATGAAGATATCCAACTACACGCCAAGACTCCTGGTCGCTCCCTACTTCCTCTTTAACTACCCCTCCGCCCCTGAAACTTTTTTCCCTCTGCATTTCACCCACTCTCACTCCTGCTCCTCTCCTCTCTCCTCTTTCACTCCTCACATTCCTCAACTCTTTTTGTAAGTACATGTTTACACAGTGCAAATGAATGGTGTCAACTGCAGTGAAAATTGAACAATGCATTTTACAGCGTGAGATTACTGAAACGCGTTTGCATCTCACCAATGGTAGTTTGCTGGCTCCAGATTTTGGATTATTTCACGCTCATGTTTCAAGTAGCTCAGAGCCACTGGTAAAGGTGGAGTAAGTCATGTAGCAAGAACCCCGGGTTGAGTTTTTCATGTAGCAGTACTATTTTGGATAGAGCTTTTGGGAATGTGACGTTCTTGTTTTTTTTTTTTTTTGTTTGTTTGTTTAGTTTTTCCCCACACTTATTAAAGTTGAATTCACTACAGAAAGCACATCCAGCTGTTATTTTAAACCACGCATTTGTTCATTTATGAGTTGTTCAGTTAATTTAATTAATTAGTTTTGTAAATGACCTAATGCTATATGGACGTTATTCTCACATCAGCCATTCTGAAGTCACATCTACATGTTGACAACATGACGACAGAAGACAAGTGGCCAGATTAGCTTCAGTCTCAGGAACTGAATGCTTGAAATCCACTTGAACATTAGTTAGCTCACTAACTAGCTCACGAGCTAACTGTGAGAGTCAAACGTCCCTAAATCACTGAGTTCAGGCTTTTGTGGAAAAAAAATATACTACAGGGAAATAAGGGTTTTGAAGCAGTGAATGAATTTATAGACACGGTATAACGTGCAATTTTTAAATTTTATGCACGGACATGGGCAAGAGCTAGCTAGCGCAGTAACCAAAGCTCTTTGTTTAATATAATGTAATATTGAATACAATATTATCAATTATTAAATAAACAATGTTCAATATAAATAAACATTCATTAATTAATATTCTGAAGGTGTAAAGAATTTCAAACAAGAACTTAATTACAAGCAACATTGCTAGATTTGAGCCACCCTTTATCTGCAGATTGGGGGTGGGGCTTAAAGGGAATCTGAACACAACAAGAGAAGTAGACACAACATCTCACATCTTTTAAATGTGTTCAGTAAAAAACAAACAAACAAACAAACAAACAAAAAAGTTTCCAATGCTCCAATAAGAAAGTGTCAGAACTTTAGTTTGGTACGCTCTCATGCATCAGAAAACCAGAATGTATGATGGTATTATCTAATTGAATATTATCTTATACACAAGGCACAACCCAATATTGTTATACAAAAAAAAATGAAAGTCTCAATTCTTTCATGTTTTCATTTGATTTGGTTGTATGATTAGTTAGTTTTTGCAAGTGAAGAACTTCATAATGGCTGCTGTGGGACTATGTCTATGAAGGTATGACCTTATTTTTGCACGTGCTATGTTTAAACATGGCGATTAAACACAGAATTATCATGAGCAACAAAAATTCCTGTTCATGCAGACACATTCAGAGTTACATTTTTTCATGTAGCTTTTGTTTTGTTTTCACACTTTGGGGTTCAGAGTTGAATCTTCTTGACATCAGGGTCATTAGAGAGCTGACAGGAATCTATTGTTTTGTCGTCAAGATAATTTCTGACTGAGGAAAGAGTCTGCTGCTACCTTGAGACAGAAAAGACTAAGATGTGAGGAAAAAGGCAGCACCACCAATCTCCATGCAGCTAAACATTGTTTTATTTCTCTCTGTGTATTCCTTGTCTGAATTGGCAATGGGTAGCTTATATTAGCTGTGTAAGTCTAGTAGAGATTGTACATAATGCAAATGTTGTTCTGATTATTATGATTATATTTGTATTTATTGACATCTTTTAGTGCTATGGTGCACATTTTTCCTCAGTGGAAGTGGCAGTAGCTTTATAGGTGCTGTATAGCTTCTCTTAACAGTTTCTTTGAATCAGAATACCTACTGGACCATCAGAAACAGTACACCCATCTAAATGACATTGAATATAAAGCCTTAAACATCACCACATGCTAGAGGAGGTTTTAACGGTTTTCAAAAGGTGGCTTTCCTTCTTTTTTTTTGATGTGGTGTAAATTCTCGGTAAGAAAGGAATTGCCCACTAAAGTGGTCTTTCAGTGCAGGCCTCTTGGTATAAGATTGCGCAGCATCAGTCTTATGTTGCATTAACATATTGACATGACGACAGCTTCACATTTCATTCAGTTATCAACACATCACTGGAAAAACAACCTTGATTTCAAAATAACACTTTACACCACTAAGCATACTGTAGCTGATAGATCAACCACCTTAGCATCAACATTTCAACACACAGTGATGATGTATAATGCCACGATTGACCCCAACACTAAGTGCAAAAAAGAAAAGTAAGGGAAATAAGAGTCTCACAATATATAACTCAACAGGAAGACATTGCCAAAAATCCTCATTAAACTGCATCCCAGCTGGTGAAAATTCAGGATGGGTCTGATTATCACGTTGGTTTTTCAACAATTAGGTAAATTCACTCTCTAGAAATGTGACTCATCAAATTTTTCTCATGTGCCAAAAAACAATATTGTCCAACAATGGTCTTCCTTACAGTAAAAGACCTTTTGTGCAAAGTTTTTCTGGTGGATTCAGTTTCCATCCATAGTCCTAACACATGCAAGTAGATGCAATAGAAACCACTATATGATCATTTGTCTTTGAATCGACCAAACTAGCAACTTCTTCTTTTCTTCAGTCCATTACATGGTATGATAATTGGAGTTACTGTCAGATGATCAGACCCACCTCTGCATCTGTGGTGACCGTTTTAGATCTTGATCCAAATCTGGGATGAACTGAGGTCAAAGTCTCACCGGACCTCACCACCATGAACACCACTATGAACCCATCATATTGTACAACAATCAGACTGTCATTCAGAAAGCACAATGTAAAAATGAGTGAATATTGTGACTTACAGATACAGTATATTAGAGTTTGTTGAGTATGATGAGAGTATTTAGAGATATATAATATAACTGTTTATCTGGTTAAAGATTTGTTGAAGAATCACTCCTTTATAGCTCTTTATAGCTACTTTCGAAGGTGCCATCTTACCATCCGCCTCACTGTTGGCTCTATTTTCTCTTGTATCATGTGTGAATGACAGCCAGTCTGTCATCTGCCAGTACTGTGGTAGCAGTGAGTGGGGATACAGCTACACTGATACAAATGTTGATCTAGCACCATGACCTTCGTTTAGAGCTCTGGGCTGCACTGAGTTGGGCAGGACTGTGTGGAATGTGGAAGTGCTGAATATTATTATTACTACATGATAGATTAGTATTACAGTAGGCTCGTAGAACAGGCATGCAAAGGCGTTGCTGCTTCATCTGTGAAATATCTAACTATACTAATTTCAGTGGTACTCTGTGGAGCTTTTGACCATTGGTAACACTTTGGAGTAAAGTTTTATAAATGAAATCTCGCTAATCGGTACCTTGTGGTGGTAAAGCACCAAGAAATGTATCAATGCACCTGCAAACTCAAAGAAGATGAAAGCTGCTGGCTAGCAAACTTGGATATGAAGAATGCCGGATTTGAAAGATAAAACACTTTGCAAATGTTTTAGGTTGAGAAAAGTGCATCCAACATTGTTTGTCAGACCTTACAGATAAACATGACAGGGCTGTTGTTCTGTCGCTTGGCATCTGACTAGCTGAGTTGCGGTTTTTCTGCGGGCCCAGCCAAACCGGAACTTGCAGCTGCAGAGATTCAGCTGACAATGACAAAGTTAGCTTTAGATCCCACCAAAACAAGTGTCGACCAGTGAAAAAGCAGTGCATCCAGATGGTTAGCATCGGAGGAAACATTGAAGAGACTCGTGTTTATTCAGACCCAAACTTGGATGGGAAGTTTGTTGTGCACTGACTTTGGCATCAAGCTTTGTTAACATCTTTAGCATCACCCTGGCTGTCTGAATCTTTTGAGAGTGTCCTGTGCATATTGCAGTTACAAGGTGGATATGCTCGCGATTGTGTTGATCTCTTATTTCACTCATGATATGGCTTCCATCATTAGAAAACACCAACACCACCAAGGACCTGTTAAAGTTAAAACTTGTTTATCAATATACTTATCAAATATTATATCTATATTCTGTAGCTAAGCTAATGACAGAAAACTCCACGGTGCACCATAAACCTTTAGCTTATTAAAAAATAAAACTACTTGGACTTCTGTGCCACTAAAGTGTCAAATCTTGTTTGCACCCAAGAAGGAGCTGCTGTGTTCTGAATAGAAACATAAAGCCATAATGCATGGATTGATGTTTACATGTCAGTGACTTTGCCACACTGATAGCCATAGTATTAACAGTAACTGAGTGCCCAGCTGGATGCAGCCCATATGCTCTAATCAAGGGTTTTTGTCCTGTACATTGTGACCAGCTTGGTTGGGTTGTGTATGTGAGGTAGATAGTGAGTGAACTGTACGCCAATACTGTTACCTGTTAATACATTCCTGAATGTCCCTCAGACTGTGCAACCTGTTCTTTTTCTATCCTCCTCCTCAGTGCAACCTGTGCTTCGTCATACAATGAAAGAGTTATGCCATCTAAATGTAGTAAAACAGGCCTTGACTGAATGTTCCCTGACAACATGAGAAAATGAAGAAGAAGAAAAAAAAAAGATTTAGCAGCAGAGGACATCTGAGCATGTGGAGATCAGACCCCCTGTAGGGAAGCTGGTGGACAGGAAGCGTGTCACCAGGTTTACCTCAAGAGCAGTTGTTACATGATACCGAAATCAGGAATTAGCTGAGCTGACCAACGTCAGGGCCATAACTCTTCCCTTCTATGGCTGTGTTCTTTTCTATCCTTTAACTGAGTGCATGTCAACTGAATGTCCAGTAACTTCTTTGCTGTAGTATTAGGCCATGCTACTCTTCAATGGATTTTGTGCATTTCTTACCTTCTTTCTTTTCTAGTATTCCTATGAAGGAGACAGAGACTAAAATCTATTATATGAAATATATATGACTAGAAAAATGGCATACATGAATGAAGATTCACTTTTATGGCAATGTTTAATGAAATATTAATTCTTAATGTATGTTTCAGTAAAACAGCTTTCTCTTCGTGAGTGTAGAGACTTATTGCAGGGATGCAAGTATTATATTTGGTCTTTAAAGAATATCTTGTTGAAATTCTAGATAATGTAGAGTGATGCAATTCAATAAATCATAAAACTGAAGACTGTGCTTTGTGGCTTGATTTTTTTTTTTTTTTTTTT
>OMNW01003748.1:46979-61000 GCA_900303245.1 Selene dorsalis
ACAAAAAAAATTAAAAAAAAAAAAAAAAAAAAAAATCCAACTTCCAACTTCCAAACTTGTCGATTATCTGGAAAGATCTGAACTTACCATGATATCAAGGCAAATTTATGTATTTTTACCCACTTTGTTATTGTTATTGCAGCGTGTAAGTCATGGTGATTTGAAAAATATCTGTATAATAAATGTGTTTAGATTAGACCAAGTTATTTTTTGTCAATTAATTCTTGACATCTCATGATCAATATATAATACAAACAATACACACGTCCGATATTATATTGTGAGACAACTATACTAAAGCTGTGAAGATTACTGAAAACTGCACAGCATTGCACACTGTGTGTATTCAGAAACTGAGCCTTGAAATGAGCCATCAGGGCTTCTGTAACTTTGTGATGTCACAACACAGTAGTCTCCACCCTAAAGTCTTGGAGGATTTTGGAAATGTAAAAATACATTAAAGCCACAAATATATTTTCTTATGGATCAATACGTAAAAAGAGAAAAGTTTAAAAAAAAATGGACTTTTAAACAAAGGCTACATATAAAATTATTTTATTCAATTTTCTTTTCACTGACTCAATAATATTCACTTTTAACTTGGCTACTTTACAAATCATTACTAATTTATCAAATACCAGAAAGCAGATCTTCTTTTTAAACATACAAAACACATATAGAGATATAACTTATTTACACACTCCATATATACACACACAGAAACATGAAACCATCCTGCCCCTTGTGGCGCCCTCAAGCAACCCGTCATTTCCTCTTGTATGACAATGGAAACCAACAATAAGACCCCCTTCATGGTGGTAACATAATGGTGCAAATAATGGGGAAAAAAAAAAAAAAATACTAATGGCAGCATGGAGCTTTCCTGGATTATGTTTGACAGACATTTTTAATTTCACATTAATATAATTTTCTTTTTCTTTTTTTTTTATTTATCTTATTCTACTGATAATGTAAACTGAAAACTGAAAACTAGTGAAAACTAGTGAAAACAAGAAAATAAAAACGGTGACAAACTAAATAACACCCTGCTTACTGTTCATCGCACCCATGGGCTGAAAAGAGGCAGGTTGAATGTTAACATGCACAATTACTTACTGACACATGTGACAACAGAGGATCAGCTAAGTGCAGAAAATACTTTAGGATTTCAAATCAGATCATCGAAAGGAGTTGGTCATCAGGGTGGAACTACAAACAACTTACCCAAGTAAAAGTAATGTGCTGTGACATTGGGGGGGGTTGCAGGAGGGAGTTTAGTCTGTTGGTCATAGTTGCAAGTATTTTTTAAAAAAGGGCCCTGTTGATTGTTCAGGGGTCATGTTCATTTTTAAAGAGTCTTTGGTGGCCATAATATAATTTTTAGTGGATGGGGGGAAAGGGGGTAGTAACAAGTTGAGATATGGTCACCCACGTCTCCATGAAAACACCTGGATCAACAAGGGAAGCTGAAAAGTCAGATCTTTCCAACGAGCTGCATGACAGCAATGGTGGTGCTTTGGCCAAAGATGAAGGCTCCACAGATCAGGGTCACTACTCCCCAAACTGTGAGGACAACTCTGGAGAGAAGACGGCAGAGTAAACAAATAGAAAAATTTGCTTTTTTTATTTTTTATATTTTCTAGGCCCACACTACTCTAATCCAACACCACCCTGATGTACATTCTCGTTTTTCTCACCTGGTCTTACAGGACACCGGCTCAGACTGCATGGCAAAGATCAAACACAGTCCTGTGCACATACAAACACAGGGTTAAAATGTTGCAACACATATGACAGATTATGAATGTGTGACTGCAGCATTACCTGGGAAGATGAAGATGAAAAAGGCGCTGATCCCTCCAATAACACTGATGACCTTGCTGATGTCTGGCACAAAGACGGCAATGAGAAGTGTCACTGTGATCCACAGGACTGTCAAAGCATAGCGGCTGCGGCTTTCAAATTCCTGTGTGACTATGCCATAACGCCTCCGTCGCCAACTCAGCAGGGGGTCCTGGATCACTGATCTGATGTACAGAAATAAAAGTCTAACCTTTCATGGAAACGTGAATTCACATCAGGTAAAATGATACTTTTGTTGAAAGATTCGATAAAAATATATATTTAAAGGCTCTGTAAAGAATCATCACGACCACCAGACCAAAACAAACTACTTAAAAGAGATCAATTAGCAATCAGATATCAATTAGATATGTATTGAGAAGAAGAAAAGCCAGTTCCAGCCTTAGATTTATCCATCAGCACGACAGACCAAATGACAGTGATCGAGCTGGTAAAATCTTCAAAGATTTTATGGGATGTGTTGACGATCCCATGGGCAGCCCACCTGCGCTCTAATCTTATCTCTTTGTAAGAGGCCTTGTTAGATTTTTCAATGGAGGAAATTTGTTAAAGGTCACTTTGTTCCTGTTGTTAAACCTTCATCCCTTCCCACATTAAGACAGTTCAGATAAAAGACAGTTCACTGCACAAGACCAGTCAGTACCTCACTTAATCTTTACTTAGAACATTTTTTTTATGTTTTTGTGTAAAATCTAATTTACAGAACCTTAAACTTTCCAGATAACCTTGGATAATTTGACTGAGGTGATGATTTAATAAGGTTAATGAGTCTTTTTACAGCCAAGTGCCCTAACATCAGTATGGCTGTATGCCTGACCTGCCAAGCAGCAGGATGATGGGATAGATGGTGATGATGGAGACTCCGAACAGCAGCCTGGCGATGAGCATCAGAATGTCATCGCCAGTGTACGACATCAAGATGTCAGCTTTGACGTTCTTCCCAAATGTCAAGTACCCATAAACCCCTGCAACAAAGGAAGAAGAGTTATACTTCCTGTAGAAGCGATTGGCAGTGTATCTGAACATTCAGCACAAATGCAATGCAATGTGTTATAGTAAATGTTGTTGTGTTGTGCATACAGCTATGCCCAGCCCACATTAGCTATGAGCCAGAGTCAGATCCAAAATAATAGGGATGCATGTTCAAACACAAATTAATTAGAGCATCAGCTGTTTGACACAGGGAAATTAAAAGTAAACACCTCTAAAAATGTGGAAGTAAGTAAATTTAACACCTAAAATTTAGGGTTTTTTCAAACACAGCTTCACTCTGCCCACATCTGTATTCTCCAACATATTTCTGAATCTGTGAATCCCAATGACCAAAAAAAATAAAACCAGTCCTCAGCTGTTCAGCTAAAACTCTTTGGCTTCTAGATAAACTCAATAAAATATCAGACTCAGAGCCAAACCTAAGATTGATGCACATAAACGTCTCTCATTTTGGCTTTGAGGAGTACTGGTTTAAAATATCTTGTGAAAAGCTTCATTTTTTAAAATCCCATCACAAATTATTCAATCAAAAATCTATAATATCCTCCTCCTCTCAGACTGAGCAAAGAAAAGCACACTTTACTCTGTATGAATGAACACATTTGCATTCCTCTGTCATCCGACATTTTAACTCTACAGTCCTTGGACCGACTGGTGGGTCTCTGTAATCGATGTTATAAAGACTACAGTCTAGACATGCTCTATTTAAGAAGTGCCTTGAGAACTCATGTTGTGATTTGCAGCTATATAAATAAATATCGACTTGAATGACTGTGTTGCATTGTAGCAAAACTTTCAGGACTCTGTTGAGCCTGTTGCCCAAAGTTGACCCGACCAACTTTGAGCACATTCAGAGTTCTTAATTAAAACCAAGCACAAACAGGATCAGGATATAAAGCTGAACATATAATAATAATTTAGCTGTGTTGAGTAGTCTAAAGTGAGCATGGAAAACAATGGTACAAGAATATTAAAAGTAAGAGATCAAAAATCATCCTGGTTGTCAAGAATCCTACTGGGAATGAAAAAAATTAACATTCAAGTACAAATCTCTTTATTCATTATGTTCTCAGCAGGTTAACCTGTAATCCCAAGGTCTGTATGAGGAATTTATGACTAATTCTTCTTAAAAGTTTCATGTTACTGGAAAGCTAGAGTCAAATCCAATGACAGCTGATAAGTCACTGCTCTTGTTTCCTGTCACATTTCCCTGAAGTTTCTTCTGATGCTAAAAAAATGCACTGGAATTGTGTGGAAAGAGATATATTAGATGTGCAGAGACTTAAGAAACGTGATTCAGAAATAGGTAAAGACGGCGCAATTGAATAATTCTCGCAGCTTAAGGGGACCGTGCAAGGACTAAAGACGATGCTGCATAGCAAGAGAGGTGATTCTCATATTCTGGATTTGCATAAGGAGAAGGCACTGAAAGTACGCCATCATGGTGGCAATACTGAGAGATTTGTTAAGATATAATGGCGACCTGTCCTGGAGAACATCCTGTACCTTTATAAACTGGACTTTATTCTATCAAATTGACAATATCCTAACTAAGACATCTGACAGCCTGGCATTGTGGATAAGTGCGTCTCTTTTGTTTTTCTTTTTTCCTCTTTGGTACCTGCTGTTTGTGCGTCATCTGTTAAGTAGTTAAAATGTGAGATAATATGGTTCTGTGTATGCTTGTAATTGCATTGAAAAGGAAGACAGAGGATTAACTAAAATCCTTTCCCACCTGTGAGGGAGTAAATGACAAGACAGAAGATCATGGAGACCACAGAGATGAAGACCCAGTGGGAGAGCCGCTGGTTGGCCATGCTGCTGTAGATGGCGATGGACGCCTCGTGGCACTGCAACACACGGAGAGAAAACAGAAAGTAGAGCACAAAACTGCAACTGAAGACTGAGAGAAGGTCAGTTTTGAAATCCCCACAGCAACTCATTTCATGCACTGGTTCCTCCTCCTCTTGTTGAGTGTATCATTAACTGTTGGAGGGAGTGAAAACCAAATTCAGAGCAACTATAGATGCACTGACAAATGAAGTCGGACATCGGACAGGGACCAGTTGTAGGTCAGCCAGATTGCGTCTCTCCAGCCACCGCCATTGGATTTTTCTCATCTGTGTAAAGCTCACAGGGGAAAGTGAAGATCTAAAGGTCTTATTATCTCTGATCTCTGTCAGTGATGAACCGAGATGAGATAGGGAATTAAATGAAAGCAAAGGAGTTAACCCATCGCAGAGGTCAGGATCCACACTCTTGTCCCCACTTGATCCCAGCTGCCATCATCCTGTTTTAAATCTGGCTTCATCTCTCCTGCCTTGGCCTCATCCGCTGCTCTCAGGATCTCATCAAGTCGCTTTTCAAACCGTTGCACTACATCACTCACCCCAGGGGAGCACGTCTGTGTGTGTGTGTGTTTGTGTGAAAGGACATGTATCAATCCTTTCACACTTTCCTCTCCTTTTATTAAATTTTGCCAGCATCCGTCAGGGGTTACCTTGGCAACTCTGGAAGTTACACATCAGTCGGCCCTGTTTTAGATTGACAGACTGATCATTTTCCCGCACTCTAACCTGCTATTAAATATGAAAAGCTCACGCTGCCGAGCTCCTGTGGAGCACAGTGGCGCAGTGACCTTTACACAACTCTTAAACACACTCTCCCGAGAAAGCTTGTGTCCTAAAGATTACTGAAAATACCCACACTGCATCACGTCTACTTCATTAGCAAAAAAAGGAATATGCTGAAGAATAAGATGGACCCTTTAGTGGGGTTGTGACATGTGGAAAAATTTGATTTAATATGTCTAGATTTGGAGATACCCGAGATTTCTGCCTCCACCCCAGTGCAGTGAGCTAAATGGGATTTCATTTGTGGTGCTCACAGCATTACAAAATGACATTTTAAAAAATTCAAGAGCAGTTTGTCTCTCCAGAATCAGACCCCGTGACGCTGAGTGATCAACTGATGTTGCTGTAACCACTTCTCAAAGAGGTAATTTCTTCTGGAGAAAGCAGTTCCGCTGGAAATTTTTCAAAGTGACGTCCAGGCTATCCATTTAAATTAACAATGTCATCAAGCTACGCACAAGCAAGTGTAGTGAACTGACCCTGATTGTATTTAGAATTTCACAAGTGTATGAACAACATAAATCCTCCCACTGTCTCTGACCTCCATCTTTCCTGCGCCATGGCAACACACCTTAACACAACTCAAACAGTTGCACTCACTTGGAAACCGAAGCAGATGGTTGGGATGACGCTGAACATGGAGGCCCAGGAGCTGATCCTGCACCGAGAGGAGGAGGAGACGGACACACACACGGAAACACGGAAACACGGACACACACACACAGGACAGTCATTTTCACAAGTTCACAAATGACACGTCCAACATGGAAAAAGAAGAAATAAGTTATTATTAGGGCGTCGTTCATAATGCCATGGCATTTAGAGGCGCTTTGCCATAACATTCATCCGTCAGTCACTGGCACACCGGTGACGAGGGGTAAAGCCAGCGAGGCAGACGGTGTCGAAACAGTGACACAGGATTCAAGGAGAGGAGGGAGCAGAACAGTATGATCTACTTTGTCTGTCCTGGATTCGCAGCAGATATATGGATAAGACTCAAGACAGCCATATTTCTTGCAGCAACCTAATAACAGGCTGGACTGGCCCTGTTGATTAAGTATATTTATGACAGAAGACAAAGACAAAGTAGAAGACAGCAGAAAACTTTACAAAAAGATCTGCTGTCGCACATCTTGGTGTAATCATTTCGTTCGTCTTTTTTCACTCTCAGTATGAAGACGGATTATACACCTCGGATCAGTCATGCAGACAACAGTAAACAGACTGCTGAGCATACATGCACAGTAAAATCGATTCAGAGAGAGCACACATTTAAAATACATAAAATCAAAAAGAAAATCTGTGTGTGTGAGCTATAACAGAGTCAGAGAGAAAAATCTACAATCAACCCAAGAATATTTAATAACCTACATTCATATTTTTGTTGAGGATTTAATTTTGTTATTTGAAATTTATAACTTTCTCAAAATCACAATTTGACACAGACAAAAGAGACCAACAGTGAAAGCAAACAGACGATATTCAGCTGGCAGTAATGCATAAAAGAAAAGCAAAATCTGACCGACTGCATTCTTCTGTTCCTAAAAAACTAAGACCAACGTCTCCTCACCTTGAGCTCAGAATAAAACTGTTCTACTCCCATTTAGTTTGGGTATAAAGCCAAAGCAGGCCAAGCCTCTGGCTCAGACACTCTGATTGGCTGTGACGGCACCAACAGCCAGTAGGACTGCTGAATTAACTCATGTGACTTTGGTCATCTCTAGTAAAGAATGTGGGTGACAATCAATCGATAAACACGCAGGCAGAAAGCAGCAATGTGTCAGAAAAACTGTAAAGACTACTTCAAATCTTTTCAAACTTTCAAGTTAGTACATTGTTCAAAGTCAGCAACTTGCATAGACAAACAGAAAGGCTTCTAGAAAGATGATTCTACTTCATTAAGGAAAAAACCGCATGTCTCTGGGTCAAATGGGTGCAGAGTAATAATGCGCTAAACACAACATGATATTTGGGAGTATATGCTGCCATGGACTTAATAATAATAATAATAGACTATAACGACGAAAGTGCTATCCTTGGGAGAACAGACAGGAAACCTACAACATCAGGATCAAAAACCCCTCCTTTGTCTCACACACACACACACACACGTACCCACTGCTGTAGAGAGGGGTGACTTGAACCAGAACAGATGGCATGGTGTGATATTTGATGATGATGGCTACAGTCAGGTAGGTTGCAGCCAGAGTGCCCATGACGCTGTGGGAGGACAGAGACAACGAAGGCTTCAGACAGACTCTGGGACATTTAGGTTGCAGTGCAAAGGAACTAAAAACTGACCACAGGAGTGATGTCATGTTTCTTGTATGTATGAACAAAGTTTATTATCCTGAAAAAAACACAAGGCAGGATGGTGTGACAAAAACTGAGCATTTTGTTACATGTGGTAAAAATTTTACTGGCACAGAGAGAAAAAAAAAAGTGAAGTCTGTCCTGAGGGTGGTGTCTGAGAGAAAAGTGTTGGGGTCACTATCAGTCTAATGGACGTTATAGTTATCTTGGGAAATCTGATGGTAACTGCCAGTAATGAGGTGTCTTGGGTGAAGATTTGACATTTTGGGGTATAGGAAGGAGAATTCAAATGAAAAGGGCTCATTTTCTGTGGAGCAAAAATATTCTTATTAAATCTGGTAGTGATCTGTACACTACATTTTAAAACTGATGGTGGCGCCAAAGTAAATAAGTCAGAAAACTTGAACAGATGTTTTTCATGTTGTCCTAGTGTAGATCTGCTAAACACAGAAGTAACGTACATCTCGACAGGCCTATATAGTGAGAGAAACGGTGTGAGCAGCACACTGGCGCGTAGTAGGCAGTGTGACTGTGCCTGACCTGATGTATTTCTGAATGCTGATCTCTTTGGGGATGGACAGCGGCAGGATGAGGACGACACAGAGCAGCACCAGAGCAAATCGCTGGTCTGTGTAGAAGTGATACGGCATCTCCGAGTCCGGCAAACCAGTTAGCAGCTCGTACAGGGAGCCGCACACTGAAATACACACAAACAGCACAGAGTCGCACAAGAACACATGCGAACAAAAATAAAATAATCAGAGCTTAAATGCAAACTGTGCCCAGGACGACAGGGACATTAAGCAGCAGAGGGGTTAAAGTGATGGCACATTTGATAGTGTCATTTAATGTATTTTCAGTTTATATAAATTGTTTTGTGGATTTTATGAGCATATTTGTTAACGATACCTGTTTGTTTACACATTTTTTTCCTGTTAATTTCTAGACATGTGAACACACACTGCCATGCTACCTCTCAGTCCACAACCTCTCTGTGTTGTGAAAAAATAAAACCCATGACGCTGTCCGTGGTGCTGAAGCAACAGACAGCGTTATACAAACTCCTCAAACATCAACTTCTCTCACGTCATTTTAAGTGACACTGTCGCGATCTTCAGAGCAACCTTGGTTTCCTGAGGAAGTAATATAGTCGTTGTTAGAGTCAAATGTTGTTAAGTGACATTTGATTTCCTCCACTACGGCAACAAAGTGTACGGCCGTCACTTCAACAGCTGCTGCTTTAAGCCTCTAATGACATGAAGTCAGAGAACAGAACAGCCCTCTGTAGACACCACAACCTGGGCTATTGAGTTACATTCAACCCAATAAGATTCAACAAACCACAGAATGCAATTTTACCATCTGAGAGGAGGAAAAAAAAGCCAAGCAAGGTCACAGAAGAGACGTCCACACCAACATCCAGAAGAGTTACAGTTACAGGCGAGTTACTTACAAAAATCTGACAGCACAAATTCATAAACTCACACTTCTCCAGCTGATCATCCACTATGACCAGAAAGGCCACGGAGATCATGAAGAGGTTAAAGACGAAGCAGATCTCACAGAGCTGGCCGATGGCCGGCCCGCACACCTCTTTCACCACCGCCTGGTAGGTGCACTGGCCGCTGATGGATGACGAATAACCCAGGATGATCAGACCGCTGACCAGGAACACAAGGGAGACCTGAGTGGAGGAAGGGAAACATAATGAAATCCAAATAAAAAAAATAACACAGCGCTGTCTTTCTATTTCATCTTAGCAACATGTTTTATTTTCCCAATTTGCCAAAGTACGTAACTTGTTCTGGGAATTAACATTTTATTGTTGAGCATATATTTCTGGATGTATTGTGGTTTAATTATTAGATGATCTGTGGAGGAGTTCACCTAAGCCTGTAGCATGTGGAAACTGTGGGATACATCAGTGCAGCCTCTGACCTCCTGTTCAGCTCGGCCTTGTTGTCTTGTTTTTGTTGGTTACAAGTGAAAATAAACAGTGTCTGTGAATGTGGGATTGTAATTTGGACAGTTACCAATTCATCCTGATGGCTTCAACGTGACTGTAAAAGTTGGGCCAGCTGGCATGCTAACATTTGCTGACTAGCACAACAACAAAGCAAAATTCAGCTGATATGAATCTAGTATTAGAGAAAAACCAAATCTTTGATCTGATGAAAAGTCAGGAGATCAACAGACTTCTATTAAATCAATCTTGAGGGAAAATAAACCTGTGCCAGAGTTTGTGCTGATTAATCCAGGAGTTGTTGATATTTAGTCTGGATTGAACCAGAGCAACATTATCTGAGATAACACGATAATCATTTCACTTTTACCTTACATTCGTCAAGTCAAAGCTCTGCAGACGACATTCAACATTTCAACAATTTTGTCCTGTCTTGTCCTATTATTTTCAAAAAAGTACTGTTTTTGCATCAATACACAAATGACCATATAGCGTGACCACTGGATGGTGCTTAAGATTCAAGTTTTAAATCTTACTAGTGGCTTTGTTTGTGCTTGATTGTTGGGAGACATCAAAGTTTCACAATTTCTGTACATCTTCATCTTCCACTGTCTGACCTGTTTTTCACACGTTTTTTGGTTATCCCTCATTTCCTTACTCCCTATTTAAAATTTCTGGCATCCAGCTTTGATTAATAACACAAGCGACTCAAAAACGATTATTGGACTCCTGGATGGATGAGTCATTTCGTGGCTATAAAGCAGTTTGACAAGTCTATTTAATGAAAAGCGCTGTTGTGAACGAACCTGATGAGAGTGAAAAATGACACAGAGGAAAACAAGGCAGGGGTAAGACAGAGCCTATTTCAAAGCTTCGCCAGAGGAACAAAAAAATCAAAAAGCTGATGTATTTTTTAGAGAGTGCTCCTCTGGGCTGTGGTGGTTTGGGATAAATACATGAAAAGACAAGAACAACTTTACCATATCATCCCATTTTGTCTTGTATTTTCCACATTTATCATACTGTAACACCAAAAGGGATGAGGATGACCATCTGAACTTTCCTGTTAAAATTTTCAAACACTTTCACCCTTTTCTGTGAGAGGTTTGCCATGTACTAATCTTCACCAGCCGAGGGGTTAGCTCTGCTCCCTGCAGCGTGTCAGGACATGTCAGGGTCGTCTGCTGATAAGGAGCAGTGACTTACTGCCCTCTAATGAAAAGAATAGAAGATAAAGTGTTTCTTCAATGGCAATAAGAACTCCAGCTAACACAACCTCAAGCAGAGAGAAAGGTTATAGATCCCTGATGAACAGCTGTAAGGTCAAAGTCTGGAATAAGTCGACAGGGACGAGGAAATGAGTGTAATTACTCAAATTAGGTCTATAAATGAAATGAGAGGGAAAACACTTGGAAGTGACTTTGGAAAAGAGCACAAACACACAAAAAGTCAGAAGTTACTGTCCAGCGTCCACTCAGGGATTTAAGATCACTGCAGTGTAACGGAGATATTTGGCCTAATTGGGATGCAAAGGAAAAATAAATTCAGATTCAAGCGATTGGCCTCACTTAACACCAATTACACCGTCGAGAGGAAAAATGCACAGCAAGTTTTACTGATGCCAGCTGAGAAGCTCTGGCACTGATGCCGATATTGATTAAATGTATAAATTAAAACTCCAAATAAAAGATGAGCAGTGTGAGATATCAAGAGCCATCATGTGCCTCCGCCTGTGTGATGGAGGGTTTGACAGTAAACGAGCCAGGGCTGTGTTTTCTCCGTTTTTCAGTTTGCTATAAAGATTTTATATTTTTCACTTAATTATTAAAATACAAAGAGTATTATGAACCAGAACCCATAAGCATTAAATTTACAAAGGGACACAAAACAGAGCCAGGCAGCAATTCTTAATAATCGTTAGAAAATAAAACTTATATTAATATTTGTGACACACACAGTTGTTAACTGCAATGTTAAAGTAGTTGCTCTTAATGACGATGACAACTCTACACTGGTGTTTAGCCTCTGTTAGCTCACTGCGCATGGTTCAGTCTGCTGACAACAGCATCTGTCACATCTGTCAGGTTGGCAGAAACACAACACTAATTGAAAGCTAATGTTGCTACATGTAATTATGCAAAGATTCAATAACGGGTTAACGATGCAAACAATTAAGCTTGTGATATACAGTGTGTGGTGGCTTTACGTCTGTTGGCTGCTTCCACGTTTGTCTGCCCTCTACTGGGTAATACATGTTATTCAATCTACCCAAAAATTATCAGTGCGTTAGAAAAAAGCTTTTTGTTTCAAGACAGGAAAATGTATCTGTTTAGACTTCACATCTGTCTTTAGATATTAATGCAGAAAATCCAAATGGATCAGAGAAAACAGTTCTACTGGTCTTTCTTTGACACTTTCAAACAAAAAAACTAATTTTGTCAAGAATTTGCAGAAAAAGTGAAGCACAGAGATCAAAACATAGTGCAGAGCAGGAATATTCAAAGAGGAAAAATATTACCTGTTTATTCTGATATGGGTTGTTTATCCCAAAAAAAGAGAATAAATGAAGGTTGGAAAAGAGGACAGGCTGGGGCGCCAAGAGAATACATTTATAATGAATATTTTCAATCTAACTTTTGTGTGGTAGCATTATTAAAAAAAAAAAAAACTACTAACACAACAATGCGTGGCTTGTTTCTTCTAAGAGTTAACAGTTCCCCAGCAGAACTGCCTCTCAGCCACATGCCTGATGAAAAAAAAAAAAAAGAAGACTGATGCTGGGATTTATGGGACTTTATGAGCTTTTAACACATGACTACAACAGGGATGACCCGATCAAGTCAATTTCCAAGGGTCAAGGTGATGTTATGAGCGGCTGAGAGGGTGAAAAAGCCACATCAAGCAGAAGTGAGAGGACTGACTGGGTCAAGTGTTCAATAAATAAAAAGAAAAATCCAACTTACAGTGTAGCAGTGGTGTGAGTGACAGAGAGGGAGAGAACAGCAGAGGGAGAAAAGGCAGAGTGATAAGGATGAAGTGAATCTAAAATATGCTGAGGCCAAGTCCAACATGGCCTCTCCTCTGCTGTCAGGTGGAACAGATCACAATCTCCTTAATTGATCTCAGTGGACCTCGGCCTTCAATAGATAAGACGCATCTCTCCAACTTCCAATATATATAAATAAATACTTATGAGAAATAACCTCTAAAAGGTAGTTTATCTATCATCCATAACGCCTCACAGCAGATATATCCTGTGTTAATTTGAGAGGTCTACATCAAAGAAAGCCCACCAGCTCCACGGTGACGGCGCTGCGGATGCCCCCGGCTTTCTCGAAGGCCCAGGGGAAGTTGAGGAGCCCGGCGCCCAGAGCGGACTTCAGCATGATGAAAATGGCCCCCATGGAGCCGAGGCGAGGAGCGGCGGCGGCCACGTCCAGCGGGGGCTTGGCTGAGGCTGAGGCCAGTAGGCTGATGCTCTCTCTGGCTAACTCCTCCATGCTGCACGACGGGACACACACACACACGCTCTCTCTCTCACACACACATACATACACACCGACTCCCAACTGCTCGTCAGGGGGCAAGGTGCTGCGATTTGTGTGGGCCGCACTGGGGTTTGCCTGCTGCCTTCACGTACTGCTCGTAAACTAAAGTGAACTCCTCAGGGAGCTGACAACTACTTGACTTGACTGTGGATCTTTGTAATGAACACAAAAGTGAATAAGAGTTTAACTACCGCAGTAAACGGAGCAAGGGAGCTCAGTATCATAAAAAGAAAATAGATGCTGTTTTATGTTATCTATTAAAGACAAGTGTGATTTCAATGCAGATGAAAACTATGCATTAAAAATGTAAGAAAAGTGACAGACAACAAAAAAAAAATCTGTAAGAATAAAAATAGTTCACTTTACCATCACTATATATCACAGCAATACTTAACTTAAAATAACCGTTTACCTTCATCAGCTTGTAGCCTAGTTGTGATATTTCCTAACAGCACTTGAAGGCCACATCATTGAAAGTGGGGGGAAAAAAAAGTTTTGCCATCATTTTCAGTTTGACAGGCCACCAAACTGAATAACTGAATGACCACTATAAACTGAATTTTTCTTTTTTATATATATATATATGTAATTTATAAGAATTTCAATAGTTAGGTGTATGTTTTTCCAAAATTTGAGGAAAAATTAAGGTAAAATCTTGATTAAATATGGACGTACACCTGCCTATGTCCTCTGATGGTCGTCTCAGCA